>MNCI01017339.1:104258-130659 GCA_015680685.1 Gnetum montanum
TTCGTCAACGCTCGTAACCAAGTCGTACTCATGCCGCGTTACTAGGAAAGCAATAAATAACATTAATTAAACCTATCCATGCACTGCAAGGTTTATCCACAAAGCTCGTCTTTATTGCCATACACAACTTGCGTTCAGGTACAAAGCTGCTCGAATAAAGAACCGTTCACTTGGGGGACTCCTACTGCGGGCACATGGAAAATATTCTATCTCTGGGGTGATCAATCCGCTAGAGCTTCGCTACTTTACGCCTAGGATGTGGAATGAGGGAAGTGTCGCCTCTTATTTATAGATTTGATGATGGACCGCGATATCGTGTACGCGATATCGCAGGGAACGACGCGATATCGCAGGGAACGACGCGATATCACAGGGGATGCGATATCGTGTAGGCCGCGATATCGCAGCTTGTGCAATCCGCATCTCATCAACTAGGACTAGTATGATTTTTGAGAATTAATGCATCATTCCTAAGTAATTAAATACCAAAACATATGTAAACATTTCCTAATTGAACCTCAAATTCATGCATAATCATTTAGAAAGAAAAGCACTACTAAAAACCTCTTTATAACATAAGAATGAATGAAAAATACATCAAATATAATGTTAAAAATCTTATGAACATACAATCCAAAAGGATCCAGGAAGTAGTAAATCTTCCAAATACTCAAAACTTTTCCTCTCAATGGAAATTGTAGAGCATAATGCTCTACAAACTGCTGTCCCCTCTCCCTCCCTCCGCTGCATCCCCAACCTTACTTCTCTCTTAGAATTGAGTTGTAATTTTCCTAAGAGCATTCATAATAACTCCTATTACTTTCATAATTGCCTACAGGGCTTTTCTTTCAATCTCTAATACAAAACATAGTTAGTTTAAAAAAGCCTCAGTTAAGTCACTTATATTGCCTTTGAGAAGCTTTTCCTTTAAAATGAAATAATTTGTGATGTTTAATAATTTTTGAAAAGTGTTAGGTCATCTATTATAAGCCTTTGTGGGTCACACCTACATGCAAACCCTTCCTAGCTACATCTTTTTATGCATCATAGCCTCATATATTTGAAACTAGAAAAAATTTTGAATAAAAGCCTTTCTTAGTGTGAGGGCACTATGAGTCATAATGCCTTATAGTTAAACAAATGATGAAAAACAAAAGATCATCATCTTTCTTAGTGCAATCTCATATGGGTCATATGCTCCTAGATGGACTACAACCTATTGTGAGTTATATCTCCCTTGCAATACCAAATCCTGCATCAAAATTTTATAAAAATTGGTTTTAACATGACTATGAGTTCTTGCAAGTTGCACCCAACTCGCAATTACTCACTACAACTACCTGTGAGTCGTAGTTACTTGATATAGCTTGTTCAAGTCCATAAAGCATTACAAATAACCTCCAAACAACATCAAACTTGCAGATTAGGCTTCCTATGATTCCTATAGTACATGGAAAGTAGGAATTACAATTTACGAATGAGAGGTATTCCTATGCTAGAGTCAGAAAGCTAAAATTTTGAGTAGGAGGACTTTAAGAAAGTCTTTTTCAATAGTTTTTCTACTAAATCGTCTTAAGAGATGAAGAAGGAAGATGAATTTTATATCTTATCTAAAAAGACATGTTGATACTTGACTATGACAGTGAATTCAGCAACCTGTATGAATATTTTTCTCACATTTTGAATAGTGAGAAAGCCCAAGCTAGGAAGTTTGTTAAGGGACTGTGATCTAACATTAGATGTCATTTTATTGCACTTAAGTTTATGAGCTATGAGAAAGCTTAAACCTATTCTTTAACAGTTGAGCATGATTAAATAGGTGATGAACCTAGAAAATAGGAAAAGAAGGGATTAATGATCTTTAAAGGGAACAATAAACCTAATAAATTGTGTATTGCATAAGAACCTCAAGGGAAAAACGAGCCCCATTCCCCAATGATAAGAAAAAGGATCCATCCACAAAATCTAAGTAATGTTATTATTTCCATTAATATGAACATATCAAGAGTAAGTGTTCTACATTGGCTAAGAAGAAAGGCAAGAAACCATCTCTTGGTTAATGGGCTAACCCAAAAAATACTAATCAAAATCCCCATAAGAAAATGATTTCCAACTTGATTCCTATAGTAGAGATATTAATGGAGAAATCCTAAGGATGGTATGCAAAAAATTCTTCTTTTCCCTCTTTGAGGATAAAGATTCTTTAAGAAGGATAGAAATGTAATATACTATGTTCTAGAATCCATAGCCTTTACTTTACTAACTTATTTGTATTTGAATTAGACTTATAACATCTTTTGCTTTCTTGTAAAATTGGTCTTTTGTTCTTTATGTACTATCCTATGCAATGCTTTTGTATGGCTTTAATCTTGAAATTTCTTAAATGATATTTCATGTTTCCTACTTGATGAGGGCTAAACACTTAACCTATTGACACATTTGGATTTTACATTTATATTATATGTTCTTTGATATTTTTGTATAGCTTAATTAGCTATGGATTTGATATTCTCATGAGAGGTTGATGATAACTATTTCTCTTGGCTGTTATAGCTTTTAGATATTCTTTGATACATATTCTGGGAATTGAATTCATGATTTATCTCAAATAAATATTTTGTTATACTAACCTCTTGATGTCTTCTAGAAGGAATAGTGGTATTAAGTGAATGTAGGCCTAAAGGTAATTATATTGGATTACTATAGTGATTAATCAATCAATTATTCTTTCTTGCAAGTGTCCAACTAGAGGCTTTTCTAACAAATAGATAAGCCTTGTGATCCTTGCAACTCATATCATTATTATAAACCTATCCATCGAGTGACCTTTGATATCTCAAATAGAGATGTTAGCCTATCACAAAAAAGACATTTATCAAAATGTTACCCTCTAAGTTTGCAAAGCTTAACATTAACCTACCAATATCTAAAAAGTTATAAGATGTCCTTATGAGTCATGAAACATTTCTATTTAGCAAGCCTAAATCTTAAGAATAAAATATTATACTTTGGATTATGTGATATCCCTTTGGTTGGGCTTTTGGAACTCATTATTATTGTTGGAATTACCTTTATTAATGAGACTTGGAATTCTTTGGGCCATTGAGAACCATATTTATTTATTCTTCATCCTTGGGCTATTTCTAAATTTATAACTTGGGTTATTGGATTAGAATCTTGACTTCCTTAAGACATATATATGCATGGCTTATGTGCCTTTGAGAAGCTTGTTCTTGCCATTTTTTTTCTTTCATGGTGTTGTGGTAAAGAGTGTACAAAGCTTTTATTATGATACCAAGTTTATTTGGAGAATCTTAAAGAAATCTTCAAGTATCTTCTAAGCTTTTCATGTAGATGAAACATGCCTTTTCTAAGTTTGTGATATACTATGAATACAATTACAAATATTTGTTATATTTCTATTGAGACTAATTTGTAAATGATTTCTCATTATTGTAATACTTTCCATGTAATTTGGATTTGATATCATCTTTGATTTCCTTAATTTTGAAGTTATTCTTACTTGTTTGTCTTGCTCTCAGAAACCCTTGCAAAATATGTCTAATTATGCTTGGATGTGGTGCATTTCAACAATTTTAGTTGCACATAAACAATTCATTAAAACTTATATTGTCATCATAATCAAAAGTCATAATGATGCATGACCATCTTGTAACATTTACATGGGATTATGATGTAAGTTATAACAAAACTTATGACATGTAGAAATGACTTTGTTTCAAACTCTAATAATATTCTTAACTTATCTTTTGATGTTCATTAGTGTTGAAAACTTTGAACATCTCGAGATGGACTGAAATTATTAAAAATCATAGAAAAATCTTTGAAAATGTTGGTAAGAACAAACAACTTAATTTGATTGAGGACTTAGGACTGAAGGTTATATATAGAGGATAGTATGAAATGCATGAAGCATGTAGTTTTAATTCTTGGGAATTATTTCTCTACTTTCTATAAATGTGAAGCATAGTATGGGATGCATAAAAAATTTCTAGGTAAAGCTTAGTAAGGTATGAGTTTCAGAATTTGGAACTACAAATACCTTTAGGGAAACTTGTGAGAAATATGAAATGCTAGAATATTATGTCATCCATATTGATTGTCTAGTTTTTGGGATGTGCATATTGTGTGTTTAGTCATCATGTCATTAGGATTGGATCAAGGACCTCATTAACTTACAAGTAAACTAGAGAATACAAACCTTTAGGTGGTTTAAATATTAGATGAATTGTAAGGTATTGTTGTTGTCCAAAGAAAGCCAAGTATGATGAAAGACTCCTAAGGCATCATAATCAATATGGAAAAACTTAGAACTTGATGTATGACAACTTCTTTTGGATGGAGCATCTCCTTAGGGTAAACTTAATAAATAAACTAGACCTAGTAAACATTAAGTATGACATTTAGAGAAAAGAATGATTAAATGCTTAATTATTTAGTTATACTAACCTTTGTGTTTACAACTTGGCCCCATCTCATCCATATTTTGTAAAAAGAAGGTACTAAGAGTTATGGTTATTTACTAAAGGAGTGTTGACTCTTTCTTGCATATGCCCCATGCAAATTCTATAAGTATTACTAAAGAGAAATAATAATGTAGTGGACTCTCTTGCAACCAAGGAGATTAATTTAAGATATTTTTAAATTATAATATTTCTATTAGATCATTACATAGGATTTATGATATGTTTAGATATTATCATGTTCAAGTTTTGAATTTAGGATTTGTGCAATAAAAATTTAATTATGATTCATCATGTGCAACTCTGATGAATTAATTAGATTTAAAGATTATCTTTGGAGATTACTTATACTATTTGGTTAAGCTAGAAGTTGAGCTTTTGTATTAATCATGTTCCATTTGGATTTAATGGATTAATTTTATTTGACTAAGTCTAAGTTACTAAGCCCAAGTTTTGAGGTGTGACAATCCAAAATATCTTTTATTTAAGTAAACATTCAATTTTAGTCTTAATATTTTGAAAAAACTTAAGTATTGCAAGAAGTTGTGCTCCAATAAATCCAAGGTTATGATGGTTTGATGGACCCAAGAGATCTCATAGCTAAGTAAAAACTCAATTTTAGTTTCAATACTTTAATAAAACTTAAGCAATCCAACATAATAGATCCAAGAGGATATAGTTTAATATATACATGGAATTCTAAAACTAGTGTTGTTTGAATAGTGTAAATCCTAGGAATTCTAAAACTAGTCTGGTGCAATAAATCCAAGAAGTCTTTGAGGTAGTAAAAATTCAATTTTAGTTTCAATATGTTATTAAAACTTAAGTAATGCAATATAATGTAGCTTGATAAATCCAAGGAATTCTGAAATTGATATGGTCAAAAATCCAAGAGGATGTAGTTTAATAGATCCATAGAATTCTAAAACTGGTATTGTCTGATATAGATCTAAGGAATTTTAAAACTAGTATAGTCCAATAAATCCAAGAAGTCTCTTAGCTAAATAANCATACTAATTTTAGGATTCTTGGATCTACACCATGGCAAACAACACTAGATTTAGAATTCCATGATTCTATTAAACCACATCCTCTTGGATTTTTTACTACACTAATTTTGTATTTACCAAGCTACATTATATTGGATTGCTTAAGTTTTAATAAAGTATTGAAACTAGAATTGAATCTTTACTTAACTAAAGGGCTTCTTGGATACTAGTTTTAAAATTTCATGGATCTCGTAAACTACATCATCTTGGACCACACTAATTTCTCTTGGACTTTTGACCACACCAATTTCAAAATTCCTTAGATTTATTGAACTACATTATATTGGATTACTTAAGTTTTAATAGAGTATTAAAGTATTGAAATTAAAATTGAATTTTTATTTAGCTAAGAGACTTCTTGGATTTATTGGACTATACTAGTTTTAAAATTCCTTAGATNATTTAATTTATAATAATAAAAGTACAAAATGTTATTTGGATTTAATTTATAATAATAAAAGTAAAATTAAGTTCAAGCACATTGCATTGACCAATTGGTTAGCTCACACTAGTACCAACCCAAATGTGGAGTGTTGTTATCCTCAAAAACTAAAACAGAATTTTTGTTGATGTTCACCGAAACCTCTTGATTTCATAAGACAAGCCTCAATTTTTATTTGTCCTCTGAAGTCTCTTGATTTCATAACACAAATTTGAATTTTTATCATGAAACTTGTTGATTTCATAAGACAAGCCTGGTACCGACCCCAACCTGAGGTGGTGTTACTCTCAAAAACTGAAATCAAATTAAAAAACCCTCTTGAATTCATAAGACCAACAGTCTGAGTATTCCTTCTATAAAATGTTTTTAATTCATAATTCGGCTTTGCTCCCTGAATTAAACCTGCGAATTTGGCCCATAGACATTATTGGTGGAGTTACAAAGAGTTGTAAAAGGTTTGGTAAGGAAAGCAAGCTCACCGATCATGATGAATGGTCTTTTAAATAATTGGAGAGATGAATGACGATGACTTAAAGTTAATCAGTGGACCCAGTGGGTAAGGTTAGAATCTCAATAATATCTTTCCTTGAAAGCAAATCAATACTTTCAGGCTTTAACCAACACACCCACCTAAGCCAACTAAAACGCAAACAAGCTTTACAAATTAGAATTTAAAAGACTCTCTTAAAATGCATCTGCATCTTCATTATCATTAGACAGAGAGACAAAATCCGAGTGAAGTTACATCACGATCTAGCAAACGACCTTCAAAATATTGAAGCAGCATTCTCTCATCTTCCCTGTGTTCAAACAAAGAATCACAGAAGACGGAAAGACTAAAACCTACGCTTTTAACTTATTATAGGCCATCATACAAGTCAGAGAATTATGCCACCACCAGCTTAATATCAGTAAGAGTAGTTGTGCTTCCTTTTTTAAGTCTTTATTTTGAGTTCGAGAGAAGAGCTATACACCACTACCAGCAGCATCTTAAGTCACAGCATCAACCCGCAAGCAAATACAATGACTTTTAACATAACAAAAATCAGTCATGCATGAATGGAAATATAATGATCAATAGGCTCTGTCTCTAATCACTTGGATGTCCATTTCAGTAGGATCTGTGGCCTGCAATTCGAAATGGATTCCATCCAACTCTCTCCTCAGCCTATCCTTGGATGTCGCATACAGAATCTTTGCCCTGATCTTTGATCTAACAGGGCTCCTGAGATCTCAAAATCAAACAAAACAAAAAAAGGTAAAGTGAATCAGGGTTCTTTATAAAAGAAACACAGCAGAATATTGCTAATTAATGGAAAGAATTTAGAATTCTTTTAGGGGAATAAGCAGAAAGTAGTAAGATGATGTGAACTGAAAATAATGGAATAACTGGCAAACTCATGATGATTAATACCCAAATCTAAGAACCAAAAAAGACAGTAAGCCACGGCTATGTTTGGGAAAACAAGGAACAAATGCTGATTCAATTTGTCAAAAAGAGAGGAAAGTAGCCAAGAGGAAAGTAGCCAAGAGTTAAATATCAGAATAATAATAATCTCCTAACAATATTACCAGGCGACGAAGAAGATCTTGCTCTTCTGGCAGTTGTCTACTGTGACAAAATCAAAGTCGTAGACAGCATATCTGCAATCGTTGTCAGGGAGAGCTGCAGTGAAATCATGGAAGTTTTCAGCGGCTCCACCGGCCTTGTCGATGAGGATCTGCTGTTTCTTCTCGTCGATCTTGAATACAATGTAACGGTACGTTCTGAATCTCTTCAGATCTTGAAACTTCTTCAAGCATTCTTCTTCCAGGCCCATCCCAGTCGTTGCCTGCAAAGCCCAAAAAATTAAAACTACTGCTCCTCCTCCTCCTCCATAATTCACCATATATAACCCTTAAAGATATAATTCATGCATCATTCTTTGTTGGATCGCAGATTATTTAGTGACTCTAATTCATGTCACATGATAAATAGGCCTAATCATGAAATGATACGATAAAAAGAAGACCTGAAAACCAACTTTAACAACACAAACTCACAAAATGAAGTCTTGGCTTAATCTGCTTAGCTTACCATCTTGCAAGCCATAGCCATGGTGACCCTGATCCGATCCGATCTACTGATTCAGAATCTCTGCTACACACTCAAGCTCAACTTGGCTTGTTTTGTATCCTTTCCTTTGCTTTGCTTTGAGTTTCAGGGTGGGCAGGCAAGCAACGATTGTAGTAAACCCAAATGCAGAGATGACTCCAATTTAAAGGGTAGCAACAATTCAGATACTGCGATACAGAGGGGAGCCCCTTTCCTGATTAAAATTGCAAATTTACACAGGATGAAGATAATGATGAATGTAATGACTTTGCCACAACTTTCCCCTTCCTCTTCCGCTTGTTTTGGCATTTTGCAATTTCAAAAATAGCTGCCCCTCCATTCATGTTGATGATAACAGCTGCTGTGGCTTGGAGCGGAGGTGACCCACATGCACAAAAATACTTGCCTTGGCCTTGGCCACATCAATACGTAGGTACTTTATTATCGCATGCAATCAACCTTAACCTTAACCTTGAGCAAGGCAGCCTGATGTGGCAACACTTATCTGCTTGGCTCTGGCTCATGTTTATATTTCATGGGCATGGGCATGGGCAAATAGTCCAGGCATATCCAGTTAAACAAATGCAAAAAGTAGGAGTGTTAGGCAAATGAAATATACAGCTTTGCTTTTGTTGGGTTGCTAAACTCTAAGGTCAAGGGAATCTCATATCTTCTCATTCATATCTCCATGTCATGTCATGTCTACCTGACTAGTACACACAGTCACTAGTGCTAATGCTAATGCTACTATCCATTGGACTATGGTAGTGGCTACGCTACGTAATGACATGACATTTCCAAAAAGTAAGCACTTGCCTTGGGTTGGTTGGGGTAGGGTTGCGTGGTTTTGAAGCGGCCCACGTAAAAAAGCAAAACAAATGGCTCTTCCATTTAATAATAATATTACGTTACCCCCATCAAATCCAATCATGTTTCACCTCAGATCTCAACATATCTCGTCATCATGTGCACTCCACACCATCCCACAAACCATTTCACAGTAATAAGAATAATAATAATAATAATTAGTTGTTGTTTCCCTTCCGAGATTAACCGTTTCTCACCTTTCCTTTACCACCCATGTATAACTTTTTCCTTGTTGCTTGCTTGGTCATGCACTTGCATCTTCCTTAGGTAATGGTAGTTTTTTTTTTGCCCCTCATGCAAAAATGCTTTTCAGCTACACATTTAGTATCTTCTTGTAATTTTGCACTCTTTTAAAACCAGCGAGACCCTAGATAATATCTTTGATTCATTTCCTAGTTTCTTTTAACTTTTAAAATCTAAAATATAATTTCTTCTTAAAAAATAATACATCAATCATTCATAAGTAAAAGAATTTGGAATAATTTAAAAGATTAAAAGATTTATCTTTTAATAATTAATTGCTCATACTTTTAATTCTTTTACATTGTCATCCTAATTAACAAGGTTTAAATAACTTTATCATTATCATTCTACTAAACCCATATAGCTCAACTCATAAGCATGTTACTCTATGAATTATCATTGTTATTACCTATGTTCTGTAAAGTATTGTAACGATGATTTCTATTAGAGGTACATATCATTATAAATATTATAAAATAATAATCATAATAATAAGAGAACAACCATAAAGGAGCACCAAAGATAAGTGAAACTCTAGCATAACATAAAAGTAATGGCTACAGTTATGGGGATGACTTTCTAGGTTTTCATCCTTACCATCAATTTAGAAAACCTTCTCTTTGAGGTAGGGAAAGGATTAGACCTTTCCCTCTTTTTTATTAATACATTTTTTTTAGATTCAATGTAGGAAAATATGCCTTGTTAATAGATCAAATGTAGTTTCCTTGCGAAATAGGGGCTAGAGAAGTATAGAGATCCCATCAAGTCCTATGTTATCTTAACCATTACCAATAGAACTACATGGCCTTGATTCCTTTGTGAACCTCATCACAAGGATATGTAGGCTTCTTGAAGAGGCTTTACCTTCCTAGCTTGGGCCACCACCCTTCTTTTCAAAGTAGGGATTAGGGCTAGATGCGTTAGAGTAAGAACACATCTTAACTCTCTAAGGAAGTTGGTATTGTGTGTAAGTGCTTGTATGGGTGTGTGCATATTGTTGGACTAGTTGTGTATTTGTTTGCTTATGGCACATCTGATGCACCTCTAACTAATGACTAACAAGTTGTTTGCTCCTATGATGTGCTTGTAGGTGTTGTTGGCATTGAGGCACAGTCCATCTTGAGTCTAACCTACCTCATTGCTATTTTTGGACTCTCAAGTGATGCCAAAAGATGTTTTAAAAGGCCAGCACCATTACACTTAGTATTAGAGACATGGTTCATGGTTCGAAACTAGTGATGGTTTGTCGTTCATTACTTGAAACTCTTGGATGATTGATGAGTGGCGAGGTACCCCTACACTCAACCATATGNGAGTTTCAAGTAATGAACCACAAACCATCACTAGTTTCGAACCATGAACCATGTCTCTAATACTATGTGTAATGGTGCTGGCCTTTTAAAACATCTTTTGGCATCACTTGAGAGTCCAAAAATAGCAATGAGGGAGGTTAGACTCAAGATGGATTGTGCCTCAATGCCAATAACACCTACAAGCACATCATATGAGCAAACAACTTGCTAGTCATTAGTTAGAGGTGCATCAGATGTGCCATATGCAAACAAATACACAACTAGTCCAACAATATGCACACACCCATACAAGCACTTACACACAATACCAACTTCCTTAGAGAGTTAAGATGTGNCACTGGGTTACCAAGCGCCACATGCATGCTCGAAGTAGTCGTACTGAGTGTATCTAACTAAGGGGGTTGAAGGTTGAGAGAGATACTAATTAACTAGGAAAGCATTAAATAATAATTAATTACTAATTATCTTAGTCTGTATGCTGCAAGGTTTATCATAAAGTTTGTCTTTATTACTGTACACAAAATTGTGCTCATGTACAAATTGCTCGAATAAAGATCCGTTCACTCTCTGACTCCTACTGCGGGCACACAAAAATAATTCTAACTCTGGAATAACAAAATTGCAAGAATTTGGCTAAGGGTCTCAGTCTAACTCCTTGGAACCAAGGGTGCCGCCTCTTATTTATAGAAGATGAGGCAGGACGCGATATCGCATGGTAGATGCGATATCGCATACGCGATATTGCAGCTCATCATACCTCTATGACTGAATGCAAACTCGTCCTCGAGTTCCTTACAAAATATTGGAAAGGTATGGGATTATTGACTTGAATGACAACTAATGGTGAATGGGATGACATGTGAATGGATCAACATTACAATACATGATAATATTAGTGTTCATGACTACAAGAGTGAACACTATACACAATTGACATCCAGCCTTATTTGGCAGCTGAGAGAGAAGAAGGAGAGAGAGAAAAGGAGAAGACGTGTTGCTGCCGACGTCAAGATTGCGCTTTCCGTTGTCCATCCATAATCGCACCATCAATCTTGTTCCTTGCATAATCGTTCCAGCACCAGTCCATCCTGGGTGTTTTCTCTAGGTCCAGTCCATTGCTGTATGATTGCCATCTGCACACACAACACAATCACATATGAGCAAGGATAAGTAAATCACAATACAGTTGGTACCTTGCCTCGGTGTAAGGTCCATTGGCTAAGTTGTGATATGGCCAATATGGATTCTAGAGATATAACACTGGTGACTACCTAAGGTGTAGGGGTTAGGAAAAATTGAAAAAATCGGACCAGGGTATCGCATACGTGATATCGCAGCTCATCATACCTCCGTGAATGAATGCAAACTCATCCTTGAGTTCCTTACAAAATATTGGAAAGGTATGGAATTATTGACTTGAATGACAACTAATGGTGAATGGGATGACATGTGAATGGATCAACATTACAATACATGATAATATTAGTGTTCATGACTACAAGAGTGAACACTATACACAATTGACATCCAGCCTTATTTGGCAGCTGAGAGAGAAGAAGGAGAGAGAGAAAAGGAGAAGACGTGTTGCTGCCGACGTCAAGATTACGCCTTCCGTTGTCCATCCATAATCACACCATCAATCTTGTTCCTTGCATAATCGTTCTAGCACTAGTCCATCCTGAGTGTTTTCTATAGGTCCAGTCCATTGCTGTATGATTGCCATCTGCACACACAACACAATCACATATGAGCAAGGATAAGTAAATCACAATAAAATTGGTACCTTGCCTCGGTGTAAGGTCCATTGGCTTAGTTGTGATATGGCCAATATGGATTCTAGAGATATAACACTGGTGACTACCTAATGTGTAGGGGTTAGGAAAAATTGAAAAAATCGGACCAGGGTATCACGTACGTGATATCACAGCTCATCATACCCCCATGACTAAATGCAAACTCATCCTCGAGTTCCTTACAAAATATTGGGAAGGTATGGGATTGTTGACTTGAATGATGATGAGTGGCGAGGTACCCCTACACTCAACCATACAAATACAAGCGTTACACACGCGATCTAGTCGAACTCCACAGACGAACTAGTTGTGGCATCTAGATAGTTAGCCTTAGGTCGTAGTTCGTTGTCTTCCCACTTGGACTAGTATTAGCTTTGTCACGTATGGTTTAGTCCAAAGTGAGGTGTATGATGGGTTTCTAATCTAATGCTACTCCTGAAGGCAATGGAAAGTAATATTATCTAAGCTAAGAGAGAAAGGGTAAGAGAATCTAAACTAGCCTAAGTGTGATGAGCATCCATTCCTTGATTATCCGTACACATCTTGGACTTCGTGCATGACTACTACTGGGATTACCAAGCGCAGATTCTAGGTATGCTACTGGGTTACCAAGTAGTCACACTTAAATGCTCGTAATCAAGTCGTACTCATTCCATGTTTTAACATGAGTTTAAGGATGATAGAGATTAACTAGGAAAGTAGTAAATAAAAATTAATTAAATGATTAAGCTAAGTGAATGTTGCAATGATGAAGTAATCTCAATCTTTATTGCCAGTCATGTGCATGTCTAAGTACGTCACACTTGAATAAATGATGTCATACAATTACAATCACCACACTATGGGGGCATACACGGAGAGGAAAAGGGAGAGAAAGAAAATGAAAACTAAAATAAAAAATAACTCTAAAACTAATTGATCTAATGATTTCTAACTCATCTGTCTACCTCTTATTTATAGATTAGAAGAGTTGGACGGCGATATCCCGTACGCGATATCGTGGTCACCCAAATGATGACTCATCATACCCCCACGACTAAATGAACACTCGTCCTTAAGTTACAGTGATTACACAGTGGATAGGTATGGAATTATTGGATGGTGAAAATGGGATTATGCCACAGTGTGGAATGAAAACAAAACAAATACACAACACAAAAAATGTGCTACAACTACAATATTGTGGAACTCATGTAGTTCTTGGTGGTGGTGGCTCCTCCATTGGTGCTTTCCCTTTGTCTTATGCTCCAGGCTTTGAGACTTGATGGCGCTGAAGTATGGTCTAGAGCTTCTCCTCTTTGGTTTGAGGGTCTTGTGTCACCCATGCTAATGTTCCAATGTTTGACAGAGTCGGCACTTCTCATGGGTAGGGTAGTTGCGGAAACATTTGATTGGCCTTGACATACCAGGCCACAAATACCCGTTGTTCCTCCTCATAAGCTTTGGCTTTATCCTTGTACTCTTGAAAATCTACTAGTCATCGAGCCAAATCTGTTGCGACACCCTTTTGGCCTTGGTAGCTTGTCTTTACCACCTCAAGTTCAAAATTTGCAACTTCCAGTTTTTCCAAGAGCTTCTTGCATTTTGCAAATTCTGCTTCATATTTGGTGTGGGTGGTTGCTACCTGCTACTCAAGCTCTATCCTTGGGTGCCCTGCTGTTAACATGGCAAGGTTGGCATATTGCAGGTTTGCCAACTCCATGTATTCTGTCAGATCCTAAATCTGCAGGTCTCGGCTCTTAACTTCTACTTGGTGGGCGAAGGCATATGTATCCAATATGGCCTGCCAATCAGTGTGTTGAGCACTGATAGCATTGATATGGGCCTTGGCCATATGGATCTCCTTCTCTAGGATCTTTTTATACATCCCCACATGATCTCGGAAGTGTTCATTCAGCTTCTCATGTCATTTAGCCTCATTTTGCCACGTGCTTATTTCAATAGTTGTCTTTTGATGAATCGCACGTACCTCCTCCATTGAGAGGGTTCGGTTCTCCCTGGCTAAATGACTTATGTCTTGGTTGACCCAGATGAATTGTTCTCGCAACTGATGAAAGTGTTCCTCAAAAACATTCTTCTGCTTCTCTATAGTGGTCAACCAAAGGTTGTCAGCAACAAGCTATTTATTTTCTTCTTGTAAGGTGTTGAGTGCCTTAATATGTGCATGAGTTTGCACTTGTGCTACAAAGGCATCCCAAACAGCCTTCTCTTTTTCATTAGCCACCTTTTTATTCTCTGCAATGAGCTTGGTTAGTTGCTCAGTTCTAAAATTATCTAGCTAGTCTACAGGAACAAATTGCAAAGGGTCCCACTGTGCTACTTGTAGGGCCATGAGCTACTCTTGTAATTTCTGCACTTCAGCTTCAGCATGCTCGGCCCTCACTTCTGTTAAGACTAGCTTCCCCTTTGTGGAAATGAGATCTAACTAAATTACCGTAACATCCTGAGGGATGTCAAATAGGGGCGTCATTACTTGCCCTGTTTGGTGTAATCGATCAAGCGCATCCTCATGTTCTGCAGGAGTCATTGAGGTTCCGACCAAAATTTGAGCATCCCATGCTCCTGTGAGATTTGCCAGTGGTACAACAGGTACATTAAATGATTCTTTGATGTGGTCCGTGACCACTTCTGTAGCTCCTGCGGCATTCTGGTGTTGCATGACTACTACAGTGGCCCCTTCACCAGTTTCTAATTGCACCTAGAAAGATGTTGTGTTTCCTGAGATCTGTTGTGACCATCTACTTTCCCCTCCTCCGGTGTGAATAGATACTTCACCCCTTGTGCGATCCATAGAAACTGAGGGTTGAATGACATCATCAATGATGCGGAAGAGGTTTGTGTCATCACGACTTCCCCAACCGATTGTCTCAGTGATGGCCCTGAGATGGCTCATTGACGGTCTGTAGTCTTGTGGCGGCTATTGATCCTGGCCTGTGCTAGGCCTTGCTTCCTTTTGTTGACTGGGACCTGTACTTGGAGGTTGACTGGGTCCTGCAAGTTGAGTTGTAGTTGGTCCAACTATTTGTTCTTCTTCTTTTGGTCCCAGCGTCTTGCCAGTGATTTTCCTTGGAGCTGGCGACTTTAACAATTCAACATATGAAGCAGTCTGGGCTTTTTAGAGGACATCATTAGTGTAACCTCGAATACCAGCACGTCAGAAAAGCTTTTTGATAAGACAAGGGAAAGGCAGCACCATCTTCCCTATCTTCCGTTCTTCAAACCTCCTTAGGATCTCCGTTAAATATAGATGGGGTAGGTTAGCATTAACCTTTCCCATCAACACTGCACATCCTCTTGCCACATATGTTGATATCCTTTTTAAGCCCTTCATGGGGAAGAGGTGATATGTTCCAATTTTAAAGTAGATCCTCTCTTCCATCATCAACTCACCAAATGTTTTATCTCTGCCATAAGCCCTTTTCAACCAATCTTGTCGCACATCAGGGTCTGAACGAGTGGATAACTGAGAAAATTTTGGCCCTATATTTGGAAGGTTTAACACTTCCGAAATGGCCTTTGCAGAGAAATCAACTATCACACCACAAATGTTGATAGTGGTGCCTTGCTCTCTATTGTGCCAAAACTAGTATGTCTCCCCTAGGTACCAGGCACCGCTTTCAGAGAGGGTAGGCCATAAGGGAGACCCTTTGAGGTGATCCCTAACAGCCTTAGGAGTGAACTTTGCAAAAGATTCAAATTTTAACTCCACAATCACCACAACAAATGTGGACTTTTCATGGATGGCCTGAACACAATCTTGGGACAACGTGAGATGTTGTCCCTGTTCAGGCGCTGCAGCAGCTCCTCCTTCTACCTGCACGAACTATATGGTAGGAGGGTCCTCTTGATGAATACTGAATGATTACTCCTTTTATTCTGTATGTTGTTCAACAAGATCTTGTCTTCCACCTCTCCAAGATGGTTTGCTTCCACCTTGAGTAAGACCTTCCTATTATCCACGTTTCGGGGCCGTCTGTGATCACACGGGGCCAAGCATTAGTAAGGTTGTTTTTGAAGTTAAGTTATACCTTACTGCTTACCTTAATTAATTAATTTGTTTAATCTTCGTATGATCTTGCTCGAAAGATTGTAATAATGAGTCCTATGACTTAGGTGGTTTCCAAGTTTAGTTTCCCGGTATACCTAGGGATTAAATGATTTTTGGGCATAATTATTCTTAATTTACAACTAATTATCCTTAATAATGTCCTTTGTGCGATGATAAATTCTGAAAAATTTATTCACTATTCAGCAGGTTTCCCTCCCCCACGACTAAGCTGAACACTCCAGGTTCAAGCAGGTTCAAACGAAATTAAAATCAGAGTACCAACGAGTGAGATAGAGGGTGAAAAGCAAAGGTGTCACACTCGCAAGTCGTAGAGAAAAATTTGAAAAACTCCCTCATGTGAATGATGAGAAATGAGGCTAAGTGTTGTGGGGGGCTCACCTATTTATAAGGTTGGAGGGACGTGATATTGCATGATATTGCATACGCGATATCGCGTCAGCCGCGATATTGCGTACGCGATATCACGACCTATTGATGTTTTAGGCTCAAGGGAAAAACCAAATTTTTAAGGTTTTTGGAAAATAAAATATGAAAGCAAGGATATGTGGCACATGTTAAAGGTTTCTAGGGTAATTCCATTAATTCGAAAGGCACAATTAATTATGATGGTGTGGATTTTATCAATAAAACCTGGGATGGGAGAAAAAGGCTATGTAATGGTACATAGGAACATTGAAATTCAGAGGGATAATAATAAAAGGGAAAGAATGTTATGAAAAATAAGTTGAGGGTAAGAGATGGTAGGTGTGAACTATGTCATAAGTGAAGATTACAAAAGATTACACAAGTGGGTCCTCCCCAAAGTAGGTTCTTACCTATAATGCCCTTGTGTAACCACACTTAAAGTGTCCGTGGGCACTAGAAGGGTTAAATGTAATTCACACTAATTCCACAAAACACACACATACAAATAGCACCGAGATGAGGTAAGAATTCTATGTTACACATGACCCGAGCTACAATTACACAAATAGTGAGATGAGACAAACTATAGAAAGGGATTATAGAGATTGGGACATGAGCTGATTGACCCAGGACATAGTGAATCTTGCGTGTAAAGCATGATTAAGGTGTCATTAACCCATCGTTCCAAGATCAGGACCAAGTCCATTCCTCTAATCAGTGACATTGCATTATTTCATCCCATGATGAGCAACTATGAAAGTACCATAACAACAAGGCGTACGATCACTTGGCGTTTTATTCAAGGAGTTCCTTTTTCTTCCTTTTTTCTTTCTTTCTTCTTTTTTTTTCAATCGCTGGATCCAGAGAAGCCACCAACCTTCAGGCATGGGTGCATGTCTTTCTAGTGGGACCCCCTAGAATAACATTGGATTTTTGAGTGCCCTTTTGATTACTCTTACTCCCATTTTTCATTAGATTTACAAGGATCTTAGTACAACCACGTTGCATGATAACTCCCACAGATGTCACCAAAGAGAATCCTCAAGTCCCCTTGATGTCACACCCTAATCATTCCCTCTTGGTTCATCCTTCTTCATTCTAGGTACAATGAACACAAAATTAATTTTAAGTTTCAAGGATGTCAAGAATATCACTGTACCCTTGAACAAAACCTCTTATTTGTAGAGTGGATGAGTGGGTGTAATGGACTCACTCTCCAAATAATTGATCACTCGCAACACGAAAACATAGAACACACCTCAACCAATGATCCACATGATTTTTTTATTCATAGATGAGATTACTTACAAAAGCGTAAAAAGATTGAAATACTAAAAAAACAAAAATACCAAAAAGACAAAAAGATAAAACAAGAAGTTGAACAATGAAAAACTGGAAAAAAAATTTGAAAAATTAAAGAAAATGAAAAATATTTATTAATCCTTCTTGTTATTAAAATGGGGGGTATCCCCCATAACTAAATGGTTGAGGATGGTAGGGATTAATAAATGGGAGATGAGGATCCTTGCATGTTGGAAATATTTAGGCTTGGTCATATTTACCCCATCAGGGTTCACACACTTGATTATAATAAGCATAGTGGGGCAATTTATACAATGTAGTTCCCAGATAACGAGTTGACCCACTATGATATTTGGGACCGTTAGATGGTATGCAAGGATTGGGTTGTCGCTCTTCATTCTTGTGTTCATTGGGCCATATTGTTGTTGGAGTGTGAGTTGGTGGCCCTGATGAAGTAACATGAGGCATTGGGTTCAAAGATAAGGGTGCACCATAGTGTGGGACTTGTTCTGAGTTGGAGGATGTAGTGGCCTCAGAATTATGTTGTCCCTTTTTATGATCATGTTTAAAGAAGGGATGCTTTGGATGTTGAGGAGGCCTCTCACTGCTGTTGGTAGTAGCAGCATAAGTCATGTTCGTGGGTTGTTGTGGTGGTGCAGACACCTTAGGAACATTTGGTGGCAATGTAGAAGGAGGGAAAGGATGAGGATGTTGAAAATTAGGAGTGTAGGATACACAAGGTGGTGGTTGTGTTGGAGGCATGGGTTGATAGTAATGAGGAGAATGGTACTGTGGTGAGATAGAGTGTGTTGGCCCAGTTGCAAAAACATGATGTTGAACTAGATAAGCATTTGGATTCGGATGATAAGAAGGATGTCTCTAGTTTAGGGGTGGTTTTCCCGATGACTTGGATTTTTGCCACTATGATCGAACATAGTATCTCTGCATGAACTTTGGATGTAACGTATTTTCCCAATGCTCATGTAAATGTGACAAGATTGGGCATTGGCCCTTGGGGTGATCCTACAGGAATATGTTACATTCATACGTATGATTGGTAGTTGAGCTCTTATTTTCCTTATCCCTACCTTCCGATTGTCTAATGTTTTGTCCTGCTTCTTGGGTTGTCAAAAATCTATCTCCAATAATGTTGACAAATTATCCACACTTTTGATACGTCCATTCCAACATCTTATTGATCTTTTCCTTGACTTTTTCTAATGATTTTTGTACCAGCAAAGATGGTTCTTTCTTCTTGTGATACATTGATTTCTCTTTTTTATGATCATGGACCTTTGTTAAGTTGAAATTTTGGTCTCGTTGATGTTTTTCAACACTCTCCCATCTAGCCAATTCTCCTTCTTATGTTGCTACCCTCTTAATAAGCTCTTGGATTTGATGGGTTCGTAGTTCATATAGTTGACCTTGGGCATACATTCCTAAGGTCTCTCTTATTTCATTACATAGCCCATCAATGATATGGTACATTAGCCTTTCCTCGGAAAACCCATGGCCTGGACAGTTGTTTAATAGTGCATAATATCTTTCTAAGGCCATGTCCAAGGGTTCATGTTGTGCTTGTTTCCACTCTTGGATTTGTTTCCTCAAGGCTGACACTCTTGCGTAGGTTTGATATTTTTTGTTAAAAACTTCTACCATTGTTGACCAACGTCGTATTGAATTTGGTTTTAACGATCTATACCATACTTTTGCTTGGCCAACGAGTGTTATGGGAAAGAGCTTAAGTTTTTGCCACCTGCTATTGTTCCATGTGCAGGTATTGTAGAAGGCTTGTAAATGTTGATATGGGTCTAAGTCATAGCTTCCTGAAAAAGTAGGGAAGTTATTTAAATCGAGCCTAGGTAGACGACTCTCTTTACGATGCCTACGTGAGATTCAAACAACCTCCTGTATTTGCATTAAGCTTGTAGTGGCCAGTAGGGGTTCATTGTCATCAGGTAAGTTATGCTTTCATGTGTTGGGATGACGTTGCTTTCGTTCATGTTTATAAGAAACCCCCACTTTAGGTTGTGTACTCCAATCTTCATTGTCATAAAATTCATTGGTTCTCCAATGAACTTCCTCACTAGGTGTGGCATTATTATAGTCTTGTAGGAGAGGCATGGTTGTGAAGTTGTGTGTGAAATTACGTGTGACTTTTAATAATTATTTCTTTCTGAAAGATATAGCGTTAATTCCTATACAATGACCATGTATGATATAACTAATCTAGATAACTAGCACCATCCCCGACAACGATGCCAATGATGAGTGGCGAGGTACCCCTACACTCAACCATATGAATATGAGCATTACACGCGTGATCCGGTTGAACTCTGCAGATAGACTAGTTGTGCATCTAGACAGTTAGCCTTAGGTCACAGTTCGCTGTCTTCCCACCTAGACTAGTATTAGCTTTGTCACGTATGGTTTAGTCCAGAGTGAGGTGTATGATGGGTTTCTAATCTAATGCTACTCCTGAAGGCAATGGAAAGTAATATTATCTAAGCTAAGAGAGAAAGGATAAGAGAATCTAAACTAGCCTAAGTGTGATGAGCATCCATTCCTTGATTATCCGTACACATCTTGGACTTCGTGCACGACTACTACTGGGATTACCAAGCGCAGATCCTACGTACGCTACTGGGTTACCAAGTAGTCACACTTAAATGCTTGTAATCAAGTCGTACTTATTCCGTGTTTTAACATGAGTTTAAGGGTGAGAGAGATTAACTAGGAAAGCAGTAACTAATAATTAATTAAATGATTAAGCTAAGTGAATGCTACAATGATGAAGTAATCTCAATCTTTATTGCTAGTCATGTGCGTGTCCAAGTACGTCACACTCGAATAAAGGATGTTGTACAGTTACAATCACCACACTGCGGGCATACACGGAGAGGAAAAGGGAGAGAAAGAAAATGAAAACTGAAATCAAAACTAACTCTAAAACTAATTGATCTAATGATTTCTAATTCATCTGTCTACCTCTTATTTATAGATGAGGAGACAGGCTGTGATATCGCGTACGCGATATCACGGTCATCCAAATGATGACTCATCAAATGACAACTAATGGTGAATGGGATGACATGTGAATGGATAAACATTACAATACATGAAAATATTAGTGTTCATGACTACAAGAGTGAATACTATACACAATTGGCATCTAGCCTTATTTGGCAGCTGAGAGAGAAGAAGGAGAGAGAGAAAAGGAGAAGATGTGTTGCTACCGCTATCAAGATTGCGCCTTCCGTTGTCCATCCATAATCGCACCATCAATCTTATTCCTTGCATAACTGTTCTAGCACCAGTCCATCCTGAGTGTTTTCTCTAGGTCCAGTCCATTACTGTATGATTGCCATCTGCACACACAACACAATCACATATGAGCAAGGATAAGTAAATCACAATACAGTTGATACCTTGCCTCGGTGTAAGGTCCATTGGCTGAGTTGTGATATGGCCAATATGGATTCTAGAGACATAACACTAGTGACTACCTAAGGTGTAGGGGTTAGGAAAAATTGAAAAAATCAGACCAGGGCCCCCATGACTAAGAGCGATCCTCCAGTAGCGATAAAATGGAAAAAGATAAGGAATAAGAAAGATGGAGAAAAAGAAACAACGACAATGCTGATATAATGGATGTTAGAGATTGGAATGAACAAAACAAATGTTGATTGTGGAAATGTTTAAGGGAAAGAGTTAACTGATGCCCCAAATAGGAATGCTAGTGAGTCCTCCCCAAAGTAGGCTCATGCCCTTTATGCCCTGACAAACCCACATTCAAAGAGTCCGTAGGCTCTAGAAATGTCATTTGGGAGCAAGAGTTAAAGACTTAACCCCAAGAATTCACCAAGGAGAAAAAAATGCATCAACCAAAATATAGACTACTGATACAACCGGCAATGAGGTGGAAAAATGGAGAAAGAATGATGGGGAGAAGAGAATGGAATGGAGTCCCAAAAAAAAGGTTGTGTACATACCCTTGTGTATTTATGATTAATGTGACTGAGTAGATCTCATTCCAAATCCAGCCTTAAATAATCCACATCCAGTGACTTCGCATTAATACACTTGGCCAATCCATCCACTTGAAGTAACAAGAATGCTTCTATCAAAGAGTTACCACCATTCCAAGGAAATGAGAAAGGAAAAAGTAGGAAGCCAGAAAGGGTCTTAGTTAGAGGTAACATGTTTGTTTAGTTCCATAAGCAGTGCTTGTAGCCTAGATGATTATTTTGTCTAAGGGGTATGCTTTGAATTCTCATTGTTTTTTTTTTTTTTGCATGAGAACCACACCATGCAAACACTTATTTTTATTGGCTCAGCTTCCCAATAATGGAGCAATGTCAGAATTGTAAGGAAAACTCAAGAAGAAAACATCCAAGCACCCAAGAGAATAGCCAACACAAATGCATCAAATCCCTTTGAAGTCACACCCTTTTCAGTCCTTGAGTCCTTCCTTAGTTTGAGAAATGCCCAATTACCAATTCGTTAATAGTTTTATCATTAAAGAAAGGAACTGTACAGTTCTAAGCCAAGAGAGACCATAGAAATTCATGAATGCATGGATGATGTGGACTCATTGCCTGTTATATCAAAAGAACCATACCTTAGTATCAACATTATAACTCAAAGGTAAAAACCAAACATTAGTAATCAATGGAATATAGTTCATACCACCATCAGGAGCACTTATTAGGTGATGAATGTAACAAAACAAAAACAACAAACAAAGATAAAAATAAGAACAAAAACAAAAACAAAAAAAAATAAAACAAACTGTCACACAAAGAAATGAAAAAGTATAAACGATGTTGCAAAAAAAAAATAAGAAAAGTTAAAGAAATTTGTAAAAAAATGTGTAAAAAAAACTTAAAAAGGAATTGAGGGCCTCAAATGGTTAGTAGAGGTGGCCATCTCCCTCATGACTGAATTGGAAGGAGGAGATTTGAAATAGTGAGCGGGGTCGTCCATTCTTAAAGGTATTATGTGCACTGACCATTTTAAATTTATGGAAAGGTTTGGTATTTTGCACATTGACTAACAATATCTTATCAGGGCTCTTAGGTTTGTATATGGTCATGGCCCCTGAAGGAAAGGTTGTATGGATAATGTAAGGTCCTTCCCATAGTGTTTGAAATTTTGTGCGTTGTGGCACATGTGTGGGATTCTAGTAGAGAACCTTATCTCCTGGTTGATACTTAACCTTTCGAATCTTCAAGTCATGACGTTGCTTGTTATATGCCTTGTGCAACTCATTTGATGATAGGGCAGCTAATCGATTTTTGTCTAGCTTGTTTAAAGTTTTCAACCTTTGTTTTTGTGCTAGATCAAGACTGAGGTGGAGGTCACAAGCCATTGATAATGTACGGAGCTCGATTTGAATCGGAAGCATTGGAAGCTTTCCGTACACTAACTCATAGGGAGAGTAGCCTATAGGGAGTTTCTAAGTGTAGCGGTATGCCCAAAGAGCATCATTCAGTTTAGTGCTTCAATCTCGCCTATACTTGCTAATTGTCCTAGTTAATATTTTAGTGATCTCCCTGTTGGTGACCTCATCTTTTTTGTTAGCTTGGGGGTGATAAGGTGTAGTCAATTTATGTTCAACCCCTAAGCATTGCATTAACTTTCGAAAATTTACACCTGTGAAGTGTGTTCCATTATCCAAAATAAGTGGACGTGGCACACCAAACCTATTTACGATTTGTTGTTGCACAAATCGTGCAGCTGTAGATGATGTACAGTTTGTAACAGCAACTGCTTCAGCCCATTACGTTAGATAGTCTATGGCAACTACAATGTAAGCTTTTCCATTGGACATTGGTGTAATGGGCCCCATAAAGTCTATTCCCAAAATGTCAAAGGGTTCTAAAGGTTGAATCCATTGTTGCAGACCCTCCATTCTAGCAGTTATTCCCCCATCACGTTAGCAACGCTCACAAGATCAAACAAATTGATGGGCATCCTGTAATAATGTTGGCCAGTAATATCCTACAAGAAAGATCTTAATAGTTGTTCATCTCCCCGCATAGTAACCCCCACAAAGGCCCTCATGAGCATCTTGGAGAACTCTCAGTTGGTCTACCTTGGGCACGCACCATCGAACCAAGCCATCAGGACACACTTTGTAAAGTTGTCCATTAATCTCCATGAAGTACTTGGCTCTGTGAAGAAATTGTTGTTTCTTCCTAAAGTCCAGCTTCTGTGGTGTTTATTGAGTAAGGAGATAGGTGAGAATGCTACTATACTAGTTTGTCTCTGTGGGTTGGTTACTCACTACACCGACAAAGAGGGCTTCATTAGGAAAATGATCAGACATTACATATTCATCCTCTTTGCTATCCCAGCGCAACTAAGATAAATGATCTGCAACTATGTTCTCAGTTCCTTTTCGATCGATCATCATTAGATCGAACTCCTGTAGGATTACCAGCCATCGTATAATACGAGGGCTAACCGTTGGCTTGTTCATGAGGAACCGGATTTCACTATGATCTATGTGGATGAACACTTTGTAACCTAACACATAGTGCCTAAACTTATCCAGTGCAAACACTACAACCATTAATTCTTTCTCTATAGTTTTGTAGTTAAGTTGTGCACCGATGATACTTCTACTTGCACAGTGGATGTAGTAAGGGTGTTTTTGGTCATCTAACCATGTAAGTATGACTCCTAAAGCATAATTGGATGCGTCAGTCATTATGTGGAATGGTCTAGACTAGTCAGGAGCTTGTAGAATGGGAGTTTCTACAAGCTTTTATTTCAGAGTTTGGAATGCTCGTTCACATTCCTTGGTCCACTCAAAAGGTATGTCCTTCTTTGTTAGCTCTACTAACGATTTGGCAATCTTGGGAAAGTTCTCAATGAATCTCCTATAGTAGCCAGTGTGTCCAAGGAATGACCAAATGTCTTTGACAGTTTTCGATTGACGGGTGATTCCTTGGATGATCCTAATTTTGTCTGGGTCTACCTCTATTCCTGCATCTGAAACCTTATGCCCAAGTACTATGCCTTCTTGGGACATTAAATGGATTTTCTGCCAGTTGAGCCTTAAGTTGATTTCTATGCATCTTTTTAGCACTTGCTCTAATCGATCCAAGGCTTGATCAAAACTTATTCCATAGGTGGAGAAGTCATCCATAAAGACTTCCACTTCGTTCCCTATCTGTTGTTGGAATATGCTTAGAACTAGGCATTGAAACATGGCAGGAGCATTGCATAAGCCAAACGACATTTGTTTATACGCAAACGTTCCCCAAGGATTGGTGAACATTGTCTTGGCTTGGTCTTCTAGGGCTATCCATATTTGGTTGTATCAACTATAGCCATCTAGAAAACTGTAATAGCGATGCCCTGCTATGGTGTCTAAGACTTGGTCAATGAATGGCAACAAAAAGTGGTCCTTAAATGTTGCCACCATCAGTAGCCTAAAATCTATGCACACCCTGTCTCCCTTTTTAGGCATGATCAATAGAGGGCTAACCCATTCACTCTTAGCAATGGGATATATGAACCTAGCCTTAAGAAGTTGTTCTATTTCTTCTTTTACTACTTGATTCAATTTTGGGTTCAATCGCCTCTGCGGTTGTTTTCAAGGTTTCATGGAGGGGTCAGTGTAGATCCTATGTTGGCATATCCTAGGATCTATTACAGTTAATTTAGGATATGACCAGGCAAAGGATTTTGACCACTTTTTTGTCACTTTCAGCAGCCTTCCTTTTTGTTTGGAAGCAAGTCTTGCATTGATGATTACCGATTTTCCATTTTCAAGGGTCATATATTCCAGACTGGTGGGCAATGATTTCAATTCTAGGGGCTCTTGTTTGAATTTTTCAGGAATTTCCAACTTCCCCCAATTGATGTTTTCAAGGTTAAGGCTTGGAAGTTGGCAGCATAATTGCTCTAGTGCATCTATTCTTTTGATGTAAGTGCAAGTTATTCCCTTAGTTAGTTCCATGCACGTTAGTGAGTTGCTCTCTTGATCAGCTATCAGCCACTAGGTGTCTTCTTGTCATGTGGCTACTGCATACAGGCACTTTTGTATATTAATGTCTTGTGCACACTGGTTGCATGTAGGCAATGCTAAACTTTGCACAACCCATGATCTCTGCATGCAATTGCACCCTGTCTCACTGTATGTGATGCATGGAACCTTCTTCTTCTTAATCTTTCCAAAAATGTTCTCCTTAGATATTTCCAGGTAAAGATCACGGATTCCTAGGCATGCATCTATAGTACTTAGCCGTGTGCTTCCCATTATTATTGGGAAGTTCCCTTTACCATTATTTACTTGTATCATTAGGAAATCAGCTGGGTATGACCAC
>MNCI01017339.1:130905-157913 GCA_015680685.1 Gnetum montanum
TCAACCGCTTGTGGTTGTAAGGGCTTGGTTGGACTGTTGGTTCTAAAGAAAGTTCTTTTCTTCATATGGTTGTTAGAACGAACAACGGGTTGAGGATTCACAGCCCTTGTGACATTACATTACTATGGTTGAGTAGGGAGTTCCCCTGGCATTTCTGGAGCTTGTGGTAATGGAGCTATTGGTGTGAGAGCCACAAATGGATTTGAAGGATGGTATGTTTGTGGGTTACCTTCCCTAGGAGAAGGAGTTCTATAATACTCACAAGCTTGGTAGTGATGTTGTGGTGTAACATGACTAACAGAGTCATGTGGAGAGATTGGATGCTGCATGTAGTAGCCATATGGATCAGGTTGCCGGTAGGGGTATTGTTGCCTTGGTGGTGGCATCCCCCATGATTGTGGGTATTTCCACTATTGATGTTGCTCAACAGGTTGTGGTGGAGTTCCACTTGGATAATATGTTGAAGGTTGGTGGAACTGCCTTGGGTTACATTGGGGATAAGGTAACCGTCGAGGTGCTTGCCGTTTATTTAGTCATGGGTTGAGTGCATACACCCTAGACTCTAGTAGATGTGAGATCACTGGGCAACATCCCTTAGGATGGCCATATTGGAATATCTTGCATCCACCATCATTGTCTATGTCTAAATCCACAACCTCTTCTGTGATGGCCATTTTGCCCTTACCCTTGTTACGTGCATTGTCCACTTCTCTCTTTTTCTTTTTGTCACAGTCACTACCTCGCTCCCTAGACTCCTCTACAATTTTGAGAACAGTTTCAAACCTACTATCTAGGGAGTCCCACATTTGGTCTACCTTTGTTGATACTTATGTTGTTAACTTTTGGAGAGGCAAATTTTTCCTATTCACCATCTCTTCGAGTGGCGTCTCTTCTTCCTCCTCACAAAATCTCACTTCCCTTTTTCGGAGGGAAGGATCTTAGTTGTATTCTTCCACACTTTATTTCTTTCGTAGCTCACCTTCTTCTTTGGCTACTTGCTCTAGTAATCTATGAATTTGATGAGACCTAAGCTCCGATAACCTTCCTTGGGCATATGTCCCAAGGGTTCTTCTTATTTCATGCCTAAGTCCATCCATGAGATGGCGTAGTTGATCTTGTTGCGAATAATCATGGCCAAGGCAACGATGTAACAGTGAGTAATAGTGGCCCATGGCAGCATCCAAGGGTTTATGATTTCCTTGCTTTCATCCTTGGATTTTCTTCTATAGGTTAGACACTCAAGATTATGTTTGGTACTTATCATTGAATAGTTCTAACATTGTACTCCACCTCTGAATGAATTCCAGTTCTAAGGACCGGTACCAGCTTTCAGCTTCTTTCACTAGTATCCTTGGGAACAACTTCAGTTTTTGCCATTCTTTTTCTATGTTTTGCAAGGCACATGCATCGTGGAATACTTGTAAAGGATTTTGAGGATCAGCATTGTATCCCCCTTCAAATCGTGGGATGTTGTTCATCTCTAACCTCTTGATCCTACTATCCTTTTGATGCCTTGCTGAAACTCTTACGACCTTCGTTATATCTAGCATGCTTCTAGTTACAAGTAGGGGTTCTTTGTGATCATCTCGTTCATAGCATCTATGGTGTCTATTTGGTTCCCTACTCTACCTTCTTCTATGCCTTAATCCCTTAGAGTGCCCTCATCCTCGTTCTCGACTATCTCATCGATGTTTTTCACTTTGTTTTCCCTTATCCTCACGATTGGTTTCCCTATGATTGCATCCGAACATTGAAGGAGAGGGTGAAGGTGACAATGAAGGTGAAGAAGAAGGAGAACCATTACCATGACGGTGCTTTCTACCTTCTCTTCGGTGGTCTTAGTCTCAATCATGATCACGATCAGAACGTCCGCCCTTATCATGTGTTCATATTCCCTCATTCAACACTTCATGTTTGTGGGTATCAAAACTAGGGTTGTGACTAGTAGAGTGTAGGTTCTGATACACTACCTCTTGACCAATGTCAGGAGGAGGAACATCGTTTCATGGGGAACCTATTGAAGCAAGTTCATCATCCTCAATTTTGCTCAAAATGTGCAGAGTGTCATGGGGTCATTTATCCTTCAAAGATGTATGGTATCTCTCCTGTCATAAGTCCCTTTGACGTTGCACTTTTGTGGGATGATAGTCCCTTGTGTCATGATCGCATGCAACATATTCTTCGTATAAAAGTGACATTCCTATTCGTGAGAGAGCATGAAGCAGCATGTTGGAAACTGATCGATCTAGAGGCAACACTATGTTACCCTCCAAGTCTCTCCAATGGAGTTGTTCATCTTAGTGGAGAATAAAGGTGAAATCAGGTACATACTCATTAGGATGAGTATATACCACACGAAACTATTGAGGAACTGGTGGATTCTAGCTATGTGTATTATGCCGCTGACTGCCTCTTGTGTTAGTCCTAGGCAGTGAAGTGCTCTTATGTGAAGAAGAAGACATCTTGTCTTGTTCGGTGTGCGATGTACCATTGTCTTGTCTTTTCTTTGATTAACCCTAAGGGTTGACCCTAATGTTCCAATGATATGAATGATTTCCTTTGTTCTACGCAACGCACAAACAACTAAGTCCCTGGCAATAGTGCCAATGATGAGTGGCAAGGTACCCCTACACTCAACCATATGAATACAAGCGTTTCACGCACGATCCGGTCAAACTCCAAGGACCAAGTGCTTATGTGCCTTAATGGAACACTCAGGGTTAATCAATCGTTGTCTTCCCAAACTTACTTGTATTGTCATAGTTTTATGGTTAAGTAAGCTTGAGGTATATGATTTTTATAGCTTTTGTATTTTTTATGTCTTCTACTAATAAAGGAGAGGGAGAGAGAGCTAAGTGACTAACTTACATTAACTATTCATTAACTAGTTCCTAAATGTTCCTAACACTAGTATCCGTTCCCACTTTCCGTACACATCTTGAACAAGTGCAACACTGCTGGGGTTACCAAACGCTAATCGTTACTAGGTTACCAAGCGCTACACGCATGCTCGAAGTGATCGTACTGAGTGTATTTAACTAAGGGGGCTGAAGGTTGAGAGAGATATTAATTAACTAGGAAAGCGTTAAACAATCATTAATTACTAATTAGCTTAATCTGTATGTTGCAAGGTTTATCATAAAGTTCGTCTTTATTGTTGTACACAAAATTGTGCTCAAGTAAAAATTGCTCGAATAAAGATCCATTCACTCTATGACTCCTACTGCGGGCACATAGAAATAATTCTAACTTTGGAATGACAAAACTACAAGAGTCTGGCTAAGGGTCTAAATCTAATTGTATCGGAACCAAGGGCATCGGCTCTTATTTATAGAAGATGAGGCAGGACATGATATCACATATCCAATATCGCATGGTGGATGTGATATCAGGTGCACGATATCACGTATGTGATATCATGGTTCATCAATGATCATTGATCAGGACTCCATAACCAATGATCTTCCTCCATGAGTTTGAATTGTGCTTTGTAGAACAATGAGTGAGCCACTAATGATTGCAATTATGATAAACATTTTGGCTAAATTTTCAAAAGTGATTGATAGATTTCAAAATGTAAAAGGGATTTTATTTTGGTTATAATCTTCGACATTTGATATTAGAGTGTTTAGTTAAGATTCTAAGATGTCAAAAGAGGTACCAAAGTGCTTCATCATCTTTGATGTAAAGAAGGATTTTACTTACTAGTGCATGCTGATGAGGAGATTTTTTTATCTCAATGAATGCTTGGAATTATTGAAGTATGACTTTCAAGAAGTTGAGACCTTTCTTCTCACTCAAGCCCAAGTAAGAAAGAAAAATAAAGATAAGAAGAGGAATGCCTTGGCAAAAATGATCATGAAATTCATTAACAAGGGAGATGAAAATGCTTGTTAGGGTGCACTTGTGTAAGAATATCATGGCATAAGTGAGGTAATGAATGTCAAGAAATTGAAGATTAGGGATGATTTTGAAAACTTCAACATGATAAGAGATGAGTCCCTTGATTATTTGTTTAAGAGGATGTATAGTATCATTAGAGACATAGATGCATTTCAAGCTTGTCATAGTGAGGACCAAAGAGTACAAAAGGTCATCCAAATTAGCTTTCATCATCCTAAGTACAAAGACATCATTGTGAATTTCATTAACATAAGAAATTCTCAAAACCCTCACAATTGATTAGCTTGTCTTCCACATGAGAGCTCTTGATGAATTCAAGTTCAAAGGCAACCAAAACCAAGCCTTTTACTCTAATGAGTTCTAAAGAGATATAGAAGGAAAAATAAGAGGGAAAGAAAGATTTGGAAAAAATAGGTCCCAAATTTATTCATCTTCATCTTAAAATAATAATTCCAAAAAAAATTCTTTCATGATGGACACACTATTTAAGCAAATGATGTTTCTTATTTTCCTTCTAACCTCATTGCTTTTCATAAGATAAATGGTGTCAAAGTATGTTAGTCATGTTTTATGGTAGACGTTGTACTTTAAGCAATCACAATGAATTTATTTATTCCATGATTAAGTTTGAAAATTAGATTTATGCTTTTTCTATTATTAATATTTCTAAGAATGTTTTATTAGACCAACATGTAGAAGATCCCTCCATCATCCTTGTAAGATTGTGATATAATAAATATAGACATGTTAGCTACTAAATCATGTTAATTAAAGTAAAGCATTATCTCATTCTACATGAACTATGTGAAACATGTGCTTATGGGAAGTATAAATCCTCTTCTCACAACACACACATGGAAAGGAAGGAAAAACCATTGAAGCTACTTTACATTGACTTGGTGGATTCAATGTAATCATCCTATATCACAAATGCAAGATATTTTCTCACCATTTTTTATGATACATCTAGATATCAATGGTGTTATTTTTTATGATGCAAAGATAAAGCCTTCTATATATTTAAATATTTTAATAATCTTGTGGAGAATTAATTAAATCTAAAAATTAATGTCTTTAAGAGTGATAAGGGAGAATAATTTGTTAATAATGCTTTTAATAAATTGTATGATGAAAATGGAATTGAGAAGCAAACAACATGTGACTAATTCCCACAATCCAATAAAGTAGTTGAAAGAAGAAATGAAATTTTACAAGACATGAAAAGATACATGTTAATGTAAGCAAACTTTTCCAACTCATTTTGGGGAGAAGAAATTTACACACCTATATATCTTTTCAATAGATTGTATTCATCCTCCAAAAAAGGCATCACTCCATATTAGGATTTGTATGGTGAGACATCCAACCTTTCTTATTGATGAGTAGTGAGGTACCCTTGTGCCCAACCATACGAATCACAAGCATTCACGCATGATTCGGGTGATTTCTATGTATTGTTATATGGGAGAAAAATTACTTATCCTTTAGTAGTACTACTTGGGATCCTTTCACTACTACTACTACTACTTGGAATCCGGGTGATTTCTATGTATTTTTATATCAAAAGCATACTACTACTACTTGGGATCCTTTCACTACTGAAATCAAACATGTACTTGGGAGAAAAATTCTAACTCTTAAATGAACAAATTGCAAGAGCTTCACTACTACTAAAATCTTCATGCCATAAATGTGGCTAGTAGGTGTGTATTTATAGGAGAAATATGGACATTGCATTGACAAGGCTTCGTCGATGCAACCAACAAAACTATGACTCATCACTTATCTCAAAATATTTGGTTGTATTTGTTGGGTTCATGTGCTAAATGCCCTCATAAGAAAATTGAATGATAGGGCTGTAAAATGTATTTTCATAGGCTATGATCAAATCTTAGCCTCATAAAAATGATTTAATTCCATTAAGATAGAATTTATTTATTTAAGAAATGTAAAATTTGAAAATAATGTTTTTGGGCTAATGCATTTTGAAAACAAAAATGAGGTTGTAGGTCAAGAGCATTAAATGGAGGACATGAACAACTATCAAATATGCTCTTAAGAATTGAGAGAATGCATCCTTCCTCTCAAATCCTAAGTAGTACCTCGATTCTACATACCCATTTTCAGTTGATATATCCTTTAGTTTGAATCTTGGATGTGTTATTACTTGACCATTATCTTGTATTTGAATCCCATCTTTTGATTATGCTCTGATTTACTTTGATAGTGTTATATATTTTTGCGATTATTTACATAGTTGACCTTTGTTTACGATTGCACTTTTAGACATATTTTTATGGATCTTGCTTTTACATTTTGTGTATTTTTAATATTTTAGCATTAATTTTATCTTATTTTAATTTTAATTTATAAGCTATACATAGTTGGGATATAGGCTTTGTAATTGATTTGTTAGTGAATATTTGATACTTTAAATTATTTTAAGCTCATGCACAATAAATACTTAAGCTATTTACTTTGTAATTACTTCAATAGGATGTATTGGAACTTTAATTTATTTTATTCTAACCTTAGATGCATTATATAGTTAAGCTATATGCTTTGTAATTTACCTTTATAAGGTGTATTTGATCTTTGGATTTATTTTATTTTTAGTATACATACAATAACCCCTTTGTTGGAGTTTTTAGTAAATAATTATCAACTATTAGACATGCCATTGATACATGGGGTTCTATATTAGGCATGTGGCATGCTTCTTTGATATATATATATATATATATATATATGATTTACATTTTTCAATTTTTTTGGTAATTAATTAATTAATTTGGTATTTTAATTTTAGACTGGCAACATGGGGGTAGTACCATAGTTAGTTACATTTGGGTTTGTACCTTGAACATTATTTAGTGTTTGGGGGAAGGGATGTTAAAACCTTAAAATAATTATATTATATGTACACCCTAAGATATATAGTCCAATTAAAACTTTATAACTTAGCATTGCCTATCACAATCAAACCCATGACTTGTTGCATTCAAATTAAGAGGCTTACCACTAGGATAACACCTTATTGTATAGCATTTGGAGATGACATAGCTATTAGATAGTACCAAAGGTAATCTATAATTCATTATTTTTAGTAATTTCTACTTTGTACATCCAGTTCATCTTTCTCTTGTAATACCTTTTCCTTCTAGTGGTGGCTATCTGACATCTTGAACATATATGGGCATGTTCATAATCTTGAAAAGTTAGGAAATATAACCTGTAGGATTAACTCATTAATAAGGATTGTAGAAAAGGGTACTAATGTAGAAATAGGTGGGTCTTTGTCATTGTAAATTTGATTTAGAGGATTCTATCAACCTGATGGTACACTACCTAAATACCCTTTCTATGGTAAAGTTGATTTAGAGAATTTTACCTAGTGATGTATAGTCCACATCAAGAACTTAGGGTAGCTATAGGATTGACACTAGCCATAATGTAACCTAATAGTTGATCTAGACATGCATGAGTTTTATACCTAACAGTTGTTTTGTCTTGCATAAAGGTTGATCTAAATAGATGAAAATCATATCAAACATTCCTTGATAACTATTTAAGTTAGTATCAACCTTGTAGTTCTTCTAATGTTTAATGTGGTAACTCATAGAGTATCACTGGTAACATAAATCTCAAGTTAATGTGGCAATTAATGAATTAATGGTAAAGTTAATATGGTATTTTATGCATTAGCAGTGATGTTTAAAATTTTGATTAATAGTTAAGTTAGTTGTATTTGCAACATGGGCCTCATCTTCCAACTTATTCCAGAAGACATCAAGATAATTCCCTCTATGATAAAGGTATTCGAGCCCTTCCTACATGTATTTCATATAGATCTTAGTTAAGAGGCTTCAATGATGTTGTGGTTGCTAGATCATGGTGCACTAAAGCATTGGCGATTAAAGATGATTTGTAAATAAAGTATTTAAGTATTGTTATATTATTGGAGCTATGGTGTAGGGACCTCTTCCGATCCCTTTATTCTTTCCTACATGTCTATTTTGCATATTCTAAGCTTTACCGAGACATCTTGAAGATTAAGAAGACATCTTGTTTAGGAGTTGGAATTGCATAGGAAACATTTGAGACATGCTAGAGACATATCTATTGAGAGTTGAGTCTTCAGAGGAGATATCTCACATTGTAGAAGAGATATCTCAAAAGTATTGGAGACATCTCTACCAAAGCGGAGATGTCTTAAAGGAGACATCTTCCAAACAGAGAAGATGTCTCACACTCTCAAGAGACATCTCTCCTAAAAATTTGAATTGTGTAGGAGACAATTCAAGAATGTTGGAGACAACCTGTATGCCTAGGAAAACTTCTAGAATTAACTATTCCAAGTTGGGAAATAGCCTAAGAGAAGGTGGAAAAAGATAGAAATAGTGAGGGAACTCCAAGTTGAGCTTGTAAGAGGTTTCCTTAGGTTTTTATCTTATTTTCTTAATAAATATGTTGATGTTTCATGCTTGTACCATGAATAAAAGAAGGAGAATTTCTAAGAGATCTTGGTTTGAGCTCTTAAGTTAATGAGAGCTAGGCAAGAGAGTTACAAAGCACATTAAGTGAGTGCATAGAGGTTTCACCTTCAAGATCAATTGTGTTATGTGTTGTGGCTTGTGTGTTCTAGTCTTGCTTGTGAGTTAAGATCTCAATTCTAGGTCATGGAAGATATTCTTCGTCAATTGTGTCTTATATTAAGAATACCCATTGTATGGTTGTAGAGCCTCATGCTCTGCAGCATCTTTTGAATATTTTGAAAGGCTTTGGATATTTTTGGGGTTTTAAAATCCTATTGTAATCTTCTTTGAAATAAATTAAAGATATCTAGTTTTATAAACTAAAGATATCTAGTTTTCTCATTTTCTAGCAATTTAGGTATCTTGTCATAATATCTAGATTTAGTGTTGAAAGGTGATTTTAATATTGGAGTGAACTTGCTCTAGCATCAATTGGTATTAGCACTTTATTTTGATTATGACTTGGATTTGGTATAGAATTTTATTAATTTCAGATGATGCCTAAGAAGAAATAGGTGCAAGACCTAAATAGAGACATGAAAAACATGAATTCTACCTTCTAGATAATGGTTGCTAAGTTAGATGAGATCAATGCAAAGGTAGAAAAAAATGCTAGTCCTAACCACATCCAAAAACACAAAGATAGTGATCATGCATGTTCAAATAAAAAAGTTTCATAACCAAAAAAGGATGAAGTGGACAATGAGAAAGAACAATCTAGCTATGGAAGTGTAGGAATCCATTAGCTAAGTATTCCAATGGAAGTAAATATTATTTCTCATATAAGAATTCTAAGGGCTCCAAAGGTGGTAACTACTTCTCTAGGAAAGCTTGATGAGAAGGATGAAGCAAGGCTTATGAGAGTGTTTTGTAATGCTATTATACTTTCATACATGAAGTTAAAGATTTTTAATGATGTAGATGATACCAATGCTTTTGCAAGTTGGTTGAAGGCACCTAAGAAGTATTTGGAATTGGAAGAGATACCAAATAACTTGAGCATACCTTTTTTGAATCTAGATTAGAAGGTATGACTTCTACTTGGTGAGAAAAGGAGTTCCAAGGTTATAAAAGACAAAATAATCAACCCATCAAAGATTGACCTCTATTGAAGTATAGGTTGAAAAAAAATTTAAAAAATCTCATCCGAGACAAAAGGCTATCATAAAGTTGCAATTTCTAAGGCAAGGGACAATAGTGATAAATAATTCTAAATGAAATTTTGTAATCTATTCCATCAAGCTAAGGCAAACTAGAAAGAATATGAACAAGATTCAATCTTTGTAAGAGGTCTTAAAATGGCATATTAGCAGGAGTTATCTTTTTATAAGCCACAAACTCTTGATGAGGCATATGATTTAGCACTCAAGGATAAGAAGAAATTAAGTGGATTTGGAAATAGAAGCAAAAAAATTTCTAAGGGTAAGAAGAGGAATCCATGTCCAAATCTGAAGACAAGGATGGCAACCATGATAAGAAGATAGAAAAGGATGATGAGAAGGACAAAGCCAAGAAGGACCAAGGTAAGGGAGGCAAGGGTCAAGAGAGTAGCTTATCCATGATTTAATGCTTTAAGTTTGGAGAATGGAAACATAACCAATGGGAATGTGCACTTTACAAGGTAGCCAAGTGTAAATATGTGCAAACCATGAAAATGAAGGAGATATCAAACCAAGCTCTTCAGAGAAGTAATCCTAATTCTCCAAAAATTGAGAAAGTCTTTGAATTAAATTCTTGTGCATTCATGGAAAATGTGAATAGTGGAAATCATTCTAATAGAAAACTATTATTTCATATTAGGCCTTCATATTTGATAAGTGGGGAATGGATTTATGTCTTAATTAATGGAATCCAAAAAAATGTTATTTTTTCTAGAGAAATTGCTAGCTTGGATTTGGTAACTAATCCTCATCCTAAACCCTATAAAGCACATTGGTTGTCTAAATATTTTTCCCAAGAGGTGAAAAACCAATGTAACTTAAAATTTAAAATTGGAGGTTTTCAAGATGTTGTGAGATGTTATGTACTTCAAATAGATCATGTTGATGTATTTCCTGGTAGACCTTGGAATTTTAATAATGGTACTCAATTTGATAAAGTAAGAAACATATTTAGTGTAGCTAAATTTACTAGAATCCATGAGTTGATTCCCATGATGGCTAAACAAGTGAAACAGCAAAGCTCACTTCATGCTTCCTTAATACTTCTAGGAGAGAGGAAATATATTAAGAAACATGATGAAATAGGAATTGGTTTTGTTGTTGTGACAATAGTTACTACTAACCATGATGGTATGCACGTTCAACATTTTACAAGTGTGCTAGGCTTGAAGGAGAAAATTTTCCAAGGTGTTCAAGGGGGAATTGCATGGATTGCCACCAATGAGAAATGTACACAATTAGATTACTTTTATTCTTGGTGCTACCACTCTAAACAAGAGGGCTTATTGGATGCAAAAAATTAGTGGGCTAAATTACAGAGGCAAGTAGATGAGTTACTTGCAAATGGCTTCATGAGTGAATCCATTTCACCTTGTGTAGTTCCAAAGAAGGACAACGATGAATGAAGGATATTCATTGATTCTAGGGTAGTAAACAAGATAATAGTGAAGTGAAAATTTTCTATTCCAAGGATGGATGATATCCTTGATGTCCTAACCAATGTAGAGATTTTTAGAAAAATTTATTTAAAGAGTGAATACCATCAAATCAGAATCAGACCTGGTGATGAATGAAAGATAGCTTTCAAAACACCAAATGGATTTTTTGAGTGGTAAGTGATGCCATTTGGGCTCATGAATGCATGATGTATTAAAGGGCTTGATTGGTAAGTTTTGTATTATCTTTTTTAATGATATTTTGGTATATAGCTCTAATAAGGAAGATTACTTAGATCACTTAAGGATGAGTGGTCTTAAATTAGAAAAGGCATAGTTGGTAATCAATGTAAAGAAAAGTAATTTATTCAAGATGTAAATCACATATTTGGGACATGTGGTTTTTAAAAATCACATTTGGATGGAAGCTACCAAGGTGAAGGCTATTAGGGATTGGCAAACTCCTAAGAATATTGGGGAGGTAAGAACAATCCTTGGTTCAGTAGGTCTTTATAGACAGTTCATCAAAAATTTTAGTGGTATTCCTTGATCCATGTTTGCTCTATTAAAGAAAAATAAGGATTTCATGTGTGATAATGAAACCTAAGTGAGCTTTGACTTGTTGAAAGCAAAGATTACTTGTGAACAGGTGCTTGCAATTCCAAATTTTAAAAATCTTTTTAGGTGGAGGTGGATGCAAGTAGACTTGCCATTTATGCGATACTTTCACAAGAAGGTAGGCTTGTTGTTTTCTTTTCAAAAAATTTGAATAAGTCAAGGAAAAATATAGTGTATATAAGAATGAGTTATATGCTATTCTTTAAGTAATTAATAATTGGAGGCATTACTTGTTTCCCAAGAATTTTTCATTGATGACATATCAAAAAGCACTACAATTTGTAAACTCTCAAAAGAGGCTAACTACAAAGCATATGAAGTGGGTTGCATAGTTACAAAAATTTAAATTTGTGTTAAAACACAAGAGTGGGAAAGCCAATGTGGTGCCTAATGCATTGTCCGTCGTGAATTTTAGCATGCCTCATGTGAAAGGTATGGGTGATATTACTTCTTTGTATAAGAATGATATTGATTTTGAGTAATTCTGGAGAAGTCTCAAAGAGTCATTGTTGAGTAGGATAGACTGGTGAAGGGACTATCATATTTAAGATGAACTATTATTTAAGAATGGAAAGGTATGTGTTTCTAATTGTGATCTTAGAAAAAAGATTTGATTTGAAAAGCATTTTAGTGGCATGGAAGGTCACATGGATGGGAATAAAAGATTGGAACTTGTGAGTAGGTACTAGTTTTAGCCTAGTATGGCAACTGAATTTTCCAAATTTGTGAATGAGTGCTTGACATGTCAGATGTTCAAAGAAGGTAAAGGTGTGAATGGATACTATATGCCTTTGCCTATTCCCAAGGGTCTATGGAAAAGTGTGTCTACGGATTGTGAGTGATATTCCAAAAATTAAAAAGTGAGAACAATGCAATGTTTATCATTATGGATAGGTTCTCTAAGATGGCATACTTTATTTCCTACAAGAAGGTGAGTGATGCTTCTCATGTTGCAAATTTATTTTTCTATCATGTTGTGAAGTTGCATGGGATTTCTTTGAATATTGTTAGTAATAGAAACTCCAAATTTACTAGTCACTTTTGAAGGTTCCTTTGGAAAATTTTAGGGACAAAGTTGAATTTTTCTAGTGCATATCATCCATAATTTGATGGTTAAATGGAGGTGGTGAATAAATCCATGCAAAACATATTATGGTGTTTGTGTGATGGATAGTCAAACAATTGGGAAAACTTATTGTATCATGCTAAGTTTTCATACAACAATGCTTTTCATATTTTTATTGGAAAAAGTTCACTTGAGGTGAACTATGGGTTTTGTTCAAAGATGATGGATACTTTGAAAAGCTTTGATGATGAAGCTCAACTTAATGCTAATTTTGTGCAAGAGATGAGAGATCTCCATGCATAAGTTAAATAAAATCTTAAGAAAAATTTTGAAGAGAAAGTTCTTTAGAGGAATAAGGGTAAATAGAAGCCGAATTTTGCTGCTAGTGACATGGTTTGGGTGCACTTGAAGAAGAAGTGGTTGAGGGGTGTTAACTTCTCCAAATTAAAAGCCAAGAAGATGACCTTTCAAAATTAAGGTCAAACTTAATGATAATGCATTTGGGATTGATTTACCAAATGATGTTGGCATATATTTTGTGTTTAATGTTTCAAATCTTGTGTACTATTGTGGACCTATTGATGAGGAGACCATATAAGGTAGCATCGATGAGTTGAAGGAGGCTATCGTTCAGTCCAAGCTTTCAATAGAGAAGAAGGTAATTGTACTCAAGTAGAGGGAAGCTTCTAGTAATCAAGGAGTCACGAGGCTAAGTACTTAATCCATAAGAAGGATTAGTCCATGAATAATGTTGTATGGGTCCATGAGACCAAACTTCATAACTGGGGGATCACTTCAACCTCTACTGCCTTGTTTATATAAGTTCACTTTTTGAAGGGTGGAAGAGCTAGTGTAGGGACACCTCTTCTAATCCCCTTATTCTTCCTTATATGTATGTTTTTCAAGTTCCATGCTTTGTGAAAATGTCTTGGAGGTTAAGAAGACATTTTGTCTAGGAGCTAGGACTACATAGAAGATGTCTAGAACATGTACAAGACAACTCTACAGAGAGCTAAGTCTTCAGAGGAGATGTCTCATATTGTAGAGGAAAAATATCAAAAGTACTAGAGACATCTCTCCTAAAGAAGAGACATCTCAAAGGATATGGCTTAGTGGAATGTCTCAGCTTGGAGGAGATGTCTCCCACTCTTAGGATACATATCTCTTAAAAGCTTAAAATGTGTAAGAGACAACCTTTATGGCTAGGAAAAATTCTAGAATTAATCATTTTAAGTTGGGAAACAACTAGGAGGGAACTCCAAGTTAAGCTTTTGGGAGGTTTCCTTAGTTTTTAGTCTTGTTTTCTTAATAAATATGTTGGTGTTTCATGATTGCAACATGGAGAAAAGGAGGATAAATTATGAGATGTCTTGGTGAGAGATCTTGAATTGATAAGAGCTTGGTAAGAGAGTTAGAGAGGAAACTAAGTGAGTCCATAGAGGTTGTAGTTTTAAGAGCAATTGTGTTATGGATTGGCCTATGGGTTCTAGTCTTGCTTGTAAGTTGAGATCTTAGTTCTGGGTTATGGAAGAGCTTTTCCATTAGTTATTTTGTACATTAAGAGTAGCCATTGTGTGGTTGTAAAGCCTCATGCTTTGCAACATCATTTGAGTGTTTTGAGAGGTTTTAGATGTTTTATGGATTTTTAAAATCCTATTATAATCTTCTTTGAAATAAATTGAAGATGGCTACTTTTCTTGTTTTCTAGTGATTTAATTGTATTTTCATAATATCTAGATTTAGTGTTGGAAAGTGATTTTAATATTGTAGTGAACTTGTTCGAAGCTATGTCAAGGATTTATAACATGGCTCATATGGCTATCTTACATGCCTCTTTTAACTTGTATCTCAATTATTTTTGCTTATGATGTTGGCATAACATTGCATGAATTTTATTAAGCGATGTTTCCTCTATGGTTTGCTCAAGTATGCTAATTGATTATTAAGTTATATACTTTGTGATTTAAGGTTTTTGATAATTTAATTTTAGATTTTAAATTTTACATACAAAATATATGGTTCTTTAAGAATTTTAATCAAGCCTCTTTAATTGATTTTATAATTTATCTATGGTTAAAATTAGGGGTGTGACAACTTGCTCCATTCTATCTTTACTAAACCAAATGATACTTACCATGGGATGTCCTACATGTAAAAATAACCAAACAAAAAACACTAGTAGCCAAATATAAATACAAATAAAATGAAACCCAGGGTAATGCAGAAACATAATCTAGTTCTTACTAAGAATGATAACTCACATAAGCATCATCTAACAAGGATCCAAACCAACTAATGTTGAGTTTATAGTTCTCATATGCTAATTTAAAAATCCCTAATGGATTTTAGTTGTGGATCATTCTTATTTATCCACTCTTTAGGTTAATGCTACATTTTCAATATCAAACTCTACAATTTAGATTCTAAAAAACTAAAATGGTCCTTTTCATCATTTGTTCCTTGCAATTATGTTTCTACACATGCATGTATATAACATTATGATGTGCATCACTATCCATAATGTAAATTTTGATAAACGTTGCAAAAACTATATTGCTACAAGAAAGTGCCTTAAAATCTAGGCCACTGTGGATGAAATTTCATCCTTTAGCATGCAAGCTAGGGGAGGATGAATTAGATATGAAAAGTTTGAAATAAACTTTAAACCCTAGAAAATCATCCTAGGAATATGATAGAAGTTAATAGAATCTAGAGTAAGTGGGAATAGACTAAAATTCCCACTATTAAGACCTTTTCATATCATGATCAATGCTTCTAACTATGCACTTGGTGCAACACTAACATGACTATATGATCAAAAGGGACCTTACTACATTCACTATGCTAGTAGGAGCATCACTGCAGCATAATTAAACTAAACCACAATAGAAAAGGAGATGGTGGATGTGGTGTATGCACTTGAATAATTCAGACATTATGTGCTTGTATATCAAATCTATGTCCATACTAATCATAGTGCCATCTAATTTCTCATGAACAACATAGTGGTTAGTCCCAAGGTGATAAGATGAATCATAATCTTGCAAGAATTCGATATCATGATGATTGAAAAAAAGAGAATAGATAATGTGGTAGCCAATTATCTATCAAGGTTGAAATGGGATGTTGAAAATCAAGTAGAACCTTTATCAAACTAATTTCCAATTAAAGATCTAATTATCAAAATAGTACGAGCTATGAACTCAACAGGGAAGCCATGGACTACAGAGTACCTGACATATCTATCAACACAAGAGCTTCCTACTGAATTAAGAAGGAAACAATGTCAATAATTTCTTCATAGAGCAAAATGATATATGGAAATCAATGGCAATCTATACAAGATTTGTGTAGATAGGCACATCAAATGATGTGTGCCAGAATGTGACCAACAGAGAGTCTTACAGGACACCCATGAAGGCCCATGTGATTGTTACTATGCAGGGCATACAACAGCACTCAAGCTGATGATAGCACACTACTTTTCGCCTATCTTATTCAAAGATGCCCACACTTTTGGACAATCTTATGAGCAACGCCAAAGAGATGGAGGAGTTACAACTAGATACGAAGGGCCACAACACTGGATATAGCCATTGAAACCTTTTAACATATGGGTAATTGATTTCATGGGGCCCATAACTCCAATGTCAAATGGAAAAGGGTACATAATTGTGATTGTTGATTACTATACAAAGTGGGCAAAGGCAGTAGCAGTAAAAGACTATACAATAAAGACAGCTACCAAATCTTTCCAACAACATGTGGTGAATAGATTTGGAGTACTAAGGATGCTTATATTAAACAACAGGACTCACTTCACTAGTGCTACATTCAAAAATCTCATGCAACAACTTGGGATGAACCATAAGTTAACAACACCATATCATCCCCAAGTGAATGGTCAACCCAAAGTGACTAACTATAAAACTACTAGAATAGTTACTAGAACAGTTAGTAGATTTAGAAAGGACTAGAACACTAAACTAAATGATACTCTATGGGCCTATAAGACATCCTGGAAATGACCTATAGGATACTCACCATATGAGTTAGTTTATGACAAGTTGCCAACACTCCCAATCTAGGCAGGCCTTCACACTCTAGCTACTGCCAATGAACTTGACCTTGACTTGAGCTTACCCCAATGAGAACATCTCATGAACTTGAATCTTTTAAATGAGAATAGGTTTGTAACACTTATGAGTAACAAAGTCCATAAACATTGCTCCAAACTTAGGCATGATACATGGATAAGGGATGTAACTATATAACCAAGTAATAAGGTCTTGTACTACAATCCTAATCATCTACACCAAAAAGCTAAACTTTAGACACTTTGAGAGGAACCATACATTGTTCAAGCCACTTATCCATCTAGTGCCTTGCATATCTATCACCCATCTCATCCACATAAGCTCATTATTGTCAATATCCAATAGGTCAAACTCTACCATGAATATTCCATGGAATCTACCCAACCTACCTAACAGTCCTCTACCTATTCTATCTTTCGTCTAACTAATCCTAATGATAGTCGTTGCAATGTCAATCTAGAATCATAGGTACTTTACTACATTTTTTCTTTTCTTTTCATTTTTCACATTCTTTAATAATTTTTCATTCTTTTTAATAACTTCTTTTTCATTTCTTCAATTTTTAATATTCTTCCACATTTTTCAATTTTATAATGATTTTTCATTCTTTAGATCTTTTTTCAATTCTTGCTATCTTTTTCACACTTTTTTTTCATTTCCATTGTAAATAATTTTGATTACTAATAAAACACATTAACAATCAAGTAAGATGTAGTCCAATAAAGTGAAGATTTCTCTATGTTATTAAGTCATAAGGAACTGATTATTTGAATAGTAAGTCCACACCATCCATCCATCCATTCCTTTAATAAGAGGTTCTCAACATGGTTATAATGATTTTCTTTCCATCATATAACTAAGAATAAACTTGTAATCATTATGCCTAAATCAAAAAGTGAAGAACCAAGTGGAAATGTAAAGGCTATGACATGAAGGGAATTTTTGAACTCTTTTGCATTTCTTTTGTGAGTTCTATCCTGTTGTTTGGATTGTATTATATCATTGTAGATCAAATGCAAAATGGGAGTAAGAGTAAATAAGGGCTACCTTACCATGTCACTAGAAAGACATGTTACCCATGCTTGAAGGTAGCCCTCTAGTAAGGCTAACATTGTTAAAAAATAAAACTCATGTACAGAATAAATTTTTGGGGATCCCATTGGAAAGACATGTTACCCATGCCTAAAAGTAGGCAGCTTCTCAAAAATTGAAAACATAAAGCATGCTATGAATAAACTCCTTCCTTGGGCAATATGCCAAGTGACAACACCCCTTACAATGGTGGTAGTCTTACAATTGTAATTCCAAGAGATAAGATAATGTGATGTCACTAAAATGTGATTTGGACTTGGTTTGGATCTTGGACAACATAACTAACGATTACTTTAGTCACTAATAAAACACAAGAATTCATTATGCCTATGGTAAGATACCTCAAATTCCAATTTCTACAATCCCTTCTAAGCCCATTTCATCTCACTGTATGAATAACCATAACATATGATTTTGTGTAACATAGCATAATTTTCCAATTTGGTGGTACTAACATGTGTGTTTTGCTAAATAGGTATGTGTTACATTCAACTCCTTGAGTGCCTAAGAATACTTTTAGATGTGGTTATACAAGGGCACTACTAGCTTGAGACTACTTTGGGGAGGATCCACTTGTATAACTATTGTATCTTATACTTGTCTAGCAATTCCACATCATCTTGAACCTTCCAAGATCAATACATATTAATCAAAACTTTCCTTTACATCACATAACTCTATTCTATACCAAAGAATTCACTTTGTTCTCATCCATCTCATTAACAATTAATATACTTTCATAACGTGATATTCCTTCTTCATATATTTTCTTTGCCAAATTTTCACTAAATATGCATAATTCCTAGTCCAAGATCCTTTGAACATGTTTTATACCTTCTAGATATTCCCAAGAACTCATTTTTATTCATCACAAATCAAGAGAAATGTAAAAATGTTTCACACGATATCGGGGCCCCTCCAATATGCAATCCCCATTATTGAATATCCAATATCGAATCAACAAAAACTATATATATCATGGGGCACTTAGCAAAATTTTCATTTTTCCACTATGCATCTAAGATATTTTTTGTAATTTTTCTTCTTAATTCAAGAGATCTAATCTTCTAGCTTCCCCAAGCCATATCTTGCCCATTATCGCTTTGATTTCCGTAATTTTTGAATCCATCTGATCTTGAAGTGCTCATCTTAGTTGTGGGGGTGCTAGCAAGAAAGCACTAAGCCAATTTTTCAAAATTTCCTAATGCCTAAAGGCTATTTTAAGGGTTAGACTAAAGGAAAAATTGAAAATTCTTAATAAAGAGTAAGCTAGAAACACTTAAATAATCCCTTTAATGAGTCATACACAAGAACAAAATGGACAACTATAAAGGATTATAAGGAAATTAATGCCTATGGGTTTCTTCTTGACAATTTTTCTAACTCTAAAATCATAATGAGCTAAGAATTGATATAATAAAGGATATGAGAAGGAAAGAGGCTATCTAAATCAAAGTAAACATTCTAATAATTCTCAAATCATTAATGATTGCAAATGATCCCAAAGAGAGGAGTGATCGGAGAACCCTCACAACTTGCAAGTAAAAGATCAAGAGGTCAAGGTAGAGACCAAGACCTAGAACATACATAGTAGGAAGCCCAATCCTTTAGCATTCATTAGGAAACTTCTACTATTGAACAATCAGCCCAAGAAAAGGCAAAGGAACCACAAGTACAAGGACAATGCCTCATGTTACCACCAAGCTACCTCCAAGCTATTCAAGAAAATTCAATACTAATCATAGTAATTGTTGAAATGAAGTTTGGTCCATTCATAGAATTTATCCTAGAAGTGGTAAGGATGTATTTCTAGCCATTACCGCTATGGCCCACACTTTCAAGCAGTGACAAATGGTATCTAGGGAAGACTTATCAATCCTACCATAATAAAGAAGAAGGCACTACGAACAACATCGAAGGAGTCTCTATTTCATATTCAATCAAGGTGATAGCTGAAGCTCTAAACATACCAAATGAAAGGAAAAAAGTAGCACATCTATTCACTAGATTAGACACCAAAACCAAAATACTATAGCTAAAATGGGCATATGGCAAAGAAGACAAGTGATACAATGCCTTCATATGTGAAATGGGCACATATTACTTGTTCCACAAAAAAAGGATTAAATAGATTATCCACCTATGTGGCCAAAGGAAGTGTGATTCTAATGGGAAAATATAATGCAAACCTCACACAACTATATTTTATGAAGATCCAGAGGTGGTTTCAAGAAAAGAAGGTAGGGAAGCCAACACTTCCATTCCCTTACCTTATCAAAAAGCTATACAAATGTGCTGAAATCCTAGGGTACACCAATGACATTCCCAAGAAGTCCAAGAATGCCTCATATGCTAAACTACTCAAGCCAGCACCATCCAAGAATGACCAAGATGAGAAACAAACCAATGCTAGGGAAACCACACAAACTACTGAACAACAACAGCAAGTGGGACCTAGTGGTCAGCAGCAATAGGAATAGTAGCAATTGCAAGTTCCACCACTACCATAGGATTACAAGCCATCCATGAGTCATCTGCAACAGATTGGAAAGTCCATTCGTTATGGAACAAATGATGAGGCCAACCTCTACAAAGTAATTGATAGCGCCATACAGCTAATAGTTTTCACAAACCCTGCAAGTGAATAGATATCATTGCAGTTAGAAGGAGAGGCCTAATAGTCACAACAAATTTTTGGGAATGCTGCATCATTCCAAGCGGTGCTTGAGAGTGGAGAAGGAGCCACAGTTATGGTTATGTAGCATCAAGATGCAATAGGAGCAACAGACGTGATCATAGATCACATTAAAAAATCCTTTAATGTACTTGTTGTGCCAGTAGTACATTTAACTAGAGATAGGGATGCTGTAATACTAGCTAGAACCTCAATGATTCTTGCAAATCATGAAGATGTACTAGCCTGACTGATGTAGACTAGGCAAGTAATGACAACTCTTTTTGACATCTCAAGTGATGTCATTGCAATACAATCTGAACTCATTGCAACTAAGGGTAAGTTGGTCATTGCAGAGACTAGGGTAGAACATGTAGAGATTGAAATCCTCATATTATAAGGAGCTCGTAGCCCTAAGAGTCAAGCAAAGAGATCCCACTCAATTCATTATGCCTAACCAACTAGACTAATTTAAAACAAAATAAATGAATCGCTTGATTGAGTAGAATAAGAAAATGAAGAATGAGAAGGAGAAAGCGATGTGAAATGCCTCAATAGTTGAAGCCCAAATGTATGCACATGCTAAGGCACTCACCACAACACAAAAAGAGAACAAGCAACTCATTGCAAATACTATGCAGTTAACCACTGTGGAGAAATAGAAGAACATCCTAGAGGAAAGCATTTATCAATTAAGAGAACAACTAGTAAGGGTTAACCAAGACATGAGCTACCTTACATGAGAAAATAAAACCCTCTCAATGGAGGAGGTACATACTATCCATTAAAAATCAGCTATTAAAATAAGCACATGGAAGAATGAGGAAAAGAAACATGAAAGGCTTAAAGAACACTTCCATGATCAAGTGGGCATGTATAAGTAGATCGATGAGAAAGAGATCCATATGGGGAAGGCCCAAGTCAAATCCATTTCAACACAAAATCCTGATTAGCAGTCCATCTTGGATAGCATGGCCCATATCCACCAAGTGAAAGTCGAGAATAAAGACCTATAGATAGAGGATCTAAAAGAATACATGGGGTTAGCTAACCTTTGTTATGCTAACCTGGTCATGTTGACAGCAAGTAGACCCAAAACTGAACTAGAACAACAAGTAGCAACCATGTCTATATTATATAAAAAAAGAGTTTGTAAACTAAAAAGATGCTCTACAAAATCATCAAGCGGCAAACTCTAAACTAGAAGTAGTTACGGCTGGCTACCAGGGGTAGAAAGATGTTGCAACAAAACTAGCCTAAAGATTGTATAATTATCATGAGTTATGAGCCAAGGACAAGGCATTCAAAGAAGAGAGAAGGTAATTTGTGACATGGTATGTCAAAGCCAATTAGATGTTTCCATAGTTGCCATGTCCATGGGATGTACCAACTCCATCACACATTACACAACAAGTATGGATGGTGCATGACCCTTGAACAGAGGAAGAGAAACTTTAGGCATTGCTCAATAGATACAAATTTCAGAAGCCTGATGATAAGGGGAAGCAACCAATCGAGGATACACCATCACCAAGCACTACATAAGCTACATCATGCTCCATCTAGTTTTTGTTTATTTTTCTCAAAATTTTCTTGTTATGTCTTGTGTCAATTTTTGTAAAACACCATTGTAGCATTCAAGAGTCATGTGTATAGTTAATTAGTCATGTAAATCTACCTCCCAATTTTGTAAGGAACTCTATCCTCATTTTGTTTTAACTTGAGGATGAGTTTTTAGTTAGTCATGGGGATATGAAAATATGAACTTTTATCAACTACAATATCAAGTATATGATATTGGAGCTACGATATCATGTATCCAATATCGAAGCACAAGCTACAACATTGAATATCCAATATCATGGGAAACATGCCTAGCTATAAATATGACACTTAGGTGCATGGTCCAATACAAAATTTCGTCCACCCTTACCAAAACTCTCTTAGTTTATTTCTGTGAGTTGGTCTTAAGTGCTTGGAAGTATGAATGCCCGTAGTGTAGTGTGACGTAGTGTACAAAATCTTTATTCAAGCATCTTGTACTTGGACACAAGTGTGACCAATAATAAAAATTAAGCTATTTCATACTATTGTAGCATTCTCCTAGTTTAATGCTTTACTTAGAATCATATTTACTATTTTCATATAGACTATTGTTTATTGTTTCCTTAGTTAATGTTTTACTATCCCATGCACTTTACTTTTACTGTTCATTAGCATGCAGAATGGATATGACTAATTTCAAGAATAAAGTGTGATCGTTTGGTAACCTAATAGTATTATCACTTGGTTTTCCTAGTAGCAAAGTACTTGGTAATCTTAGTAATGATTACAAAAGCCCAAGACATGTACGAAAAGTCAAGAATAGATATCCATCACTTAGGATAAAATAGATTTGATTATTGTTTACTTAGACTTAGAAACTATTACCCTTTCATCATGTTTACTAGGAGTAAGATAGCCTACGCAACATCAATTATCATATACCTCACCATGAGTTAAACCATACCCATAAATTTCACTAACTCATGTGGGAAGACAATGATCCTGAACTTTAATCAATTACTAGCATATTCACATTGCCTCATCCTCAAATTATGATCTGGTCATGCATGCACACCTATGACTTGTATGGTTGGGTGTTGTATTACTCGACCACTCATCAATGATGTAAAACAAATTTTATTTCTTCGTAGGCATTTTACATGTCACATTGAAAGAATAAATTATGTTAAACATAACATCAATGCTTTAAGTGATTTACACTTGAATACTTATGAAATAACCAAGATAAACATCATGTCCCATTTATGTACAAACTTCAAATTTAACATTATATATGTCATAAATGAAAATTTTATGCCACTAATATTGGACGTTAGTTTTTTCTACCTACAGTTATCTACATTTGCTCCTCTTCTTCATCATCACTGTTGATTTACATAGGTACTAGATCCATTGTTATTGCTACTAGATCCTAACTACTCTCTCTTGGAACTAAAAATAATAATCACATGTCAATATAACTCTTTTACAACATAATTAACTTATGCATTCTAATTAGTTTCTTATCTTGCATATCCTTATAAATTTCTAGGATTCTTTCTTCTATCTTCTTCAATCTCAAATTAAATATATCCAAAATTTTAAAAGTTAAGCTTAGGATATTTGCCAAAATGTTGATCCATTCTTCTTCGTAGGCCTTAAGCTCCTCTAAGCTAATTTCATTTTCTTCTTCCAATTCCATGGGTTCTTCTTGAGGAGCTTCTCTTTGCTCAAATGGCATGGTCACAACAATAATATTTGTAAAATCTTACAATAGTTCATTCAAGTTTGTTTATTGAATGAACTAATTTCTTACCTCTTGGTCTATGTATGGATCATTATTTTTCTTCAATAGCTTGTGGTACTTTCATTTGTACCACGTTTTATTAGTTGGATGTCTTCAACCCCAATTCTTCCAAGTTGTAGCTAAGTTCCTAAGGCTTGTCATGGTGGGTGTCATGGCTAGAGTCCACTATTTTCAATCAATAAAAGCTTCCAAAAATTCCAAATATTTTCTATTTTCCTTCTAGTAGGCTCTACCTAGAGGATTATTTCTAGCCATTGTGCTTCTGAAATCCTTTACCTCTACCAACTCCAACTTGCTTGAGATCATTTTTATTGCTCTATCATGCTCTGTCTTTTTCTTTTGTGCTTACTATAACATAATTTACAATATGGCATTGGTATTTTCTTATTTAATTTCCAATAGCCTCTTGTCCTTTTTAAGGCTTGCATTTATTTTTTCTACAGTCACACTTCCTTCTATGACATCAACATTTATAGTTGGATTCCTCAATATGAGTTGATTCTTACTAAACTTTATTTTGATCTCTACAATAAATAGTTACATCAATTTTGATTAGACAAAACCTTGCATGAATGTCAATATATTAAACAATATACATATGTTCTCTAGGAAAGAGCAAATTTAGCTTTTACTCTATGTCTTCCACTAATTCCTCCATCATCGTCTACTTATCTTTAATACAAGTCAATATCTTCTTCTTCTTCTTCTTAGTATAAACATTTATATAATTAGATCATGTATGTTATGTTATTACTCTAGAAATCATTTTAAAAACTAACTCACCATATGAAGTAGATAACTTTGAACTTGTTATCTCCTTTATCCATTTGCAAACTTGATCATGATTCAAAACTAATTTTTCTTATTATGGAAGTGTTATTTTCATTGGGGGTAGGGTACCTATCTTGAGCATATCATCCCCTTCACCATCCATGTCATATCTAGCTTTTTCATCTTCTTCTTAGCCTATTTCATCAAAATCCAAATCAATGAATTAGAGAACAAGTTAAGTTTACATTCAACTATCCTCTTACTTTCTTCTAATACTAAGAAGTCAATAAGAAATTCCAAGTTATCATTGCTTGTACCTTCTTTCTAAGCCTCAAATATGAAGGAAGGATGAATTAAAGCTTCTTTGCTTCTCGATCTAGTGTTCTTTTTTAATGTCCAACTTCTACAAATACATTATGACATAATGTTAAATGCTATCAATGTGATACATCATTTTGGACATTAAGACTTAAACTAATGTTAAACATTAATTTATACATTATAGTATAAACTTTAAAAGTTATCAACTTCTTACATCAATTCCTAATGTTGTTAGGACTTAGGTAAAAAAAACTAATAAAAATGAAAACAAAACGATGTTAATTACTTATTTTCTCCTACAATGTCATTTGAGACCATATCACTATGGATGTCTTCAAAGATACCTCCTCCTCTATAGGCTTATAAAGACCTTTTCTCTTTCTTTAGGATTTTTATTTCTCTACTCTTTCAAAGGAACTCTCAAAAATGCCTCCCTTTCCTTCTACTCCATTGGCACTTATTTTCTTCTTGGGCTTCTCTATGCTTTTAGTCATAGAGGTAGCCACCTCTTTCTTGGTCCTGGATGTTGATACTAATGGATCTCCTTCTCTAATGTTGTATGCAAACATCAGACTCCCCAAGTGTTGGCACAATGAAGGCTTGCATTCTACCTTAGAAGAAACATCTGATTGCTTCTTTCCACCTCTAGCAAATAAAGTTTCCATAGCATTTATTAGCCTATAGTGAAATCCAAACTTGAATCTTTTGCTTATTTTTTTCTTATTTCCCTTCTTATCTTCTTGGGAAAGTGTTTCAACCTCATCTACCACTCCTTGATAAAAGACAAATACCCAATCAACTTCCCTCACATATGACATAGCTTCGTACAATCCATGCAATCACCTCAGAGCCAATTCCTATTTCTAGTCAATTTTATTACAAAATAGCCTTTCAACGAACAAGAGGAAAAGTTTATTCAAATCTTCTTTGGCTTCCTTGTAGATGTTGATGGCATCCCTCTCCTATAAACCCACCCATTCCTTAACAATCAAGAGCTCATTAAACTTAAGCTTGGAGTTGTTAATTTTGATTTCTTTTCCCAAGAAGCCTAGCCAATATCTAAGCATTTTTGTATTCCAAGTGATGATTACCTACTTCTTATCCACACAAATAATAAAAATAGTCTTCTCTAATAAATAACTTTTAATGAGGCCCACTCATTCTACTACACTCTAGTAGGAGTGTTTTAATCTAGGATGCTTAGAATCTCACTGTATCAAATTTGTCCAAATATCTTATCCCTTCTTCCTCAAACAATCATTTTTGAGCGTTTGATGTCTTATTGAATAACCATGCTTCAAAAATCTCCACTAAGCCACTTACCTTAGTGAACTTAGCTTCAACCAATGTTATTATTGCTACAACAATAACCAATGTCATGTCAATTTAATTCCTTGTATGATATGTCTTCTAAAGTGATTTAGTTATAAATGCTTACCTTTCTACTTGAGGATGATACCTGATCTTTTGGACCATTTAATGTTCTCCCTTTGTGTCTCCACTCATAGTGAATGTAGCCATCCTTAATTTTCATGCTCATTCCAAAATTGGTGAAGCCTAATGCTTCTATATTGGGCTTTGAAGGTAGACATGATTTGAGGCCTTTGGTTTTAGTGATAAGTCAATTCTCATAGCAGCATCTTCAAAAATATAAAATGATCTAGTCCCTAAACATCAACATCTATAAACCTACATCATTATATTTTTAGGTTCATACAAAAAATAACTCTTGAATATATCTAACTATTTTTCTTTAATCCTCTTAAAGCTAACTTACCTTTCCATGAAACCCTATGAGTCAAGTTAGTTAGTGATGAGTGGCGAGATACCCCTACACTCAACCATACGAATACAAGTGTTACACGCGCGATCCGGTCGAACTCCACAAACTAAGTGCCTACACACCTTATGGAACACTTAAGGTTAATCGTTCGGTGTCTTCCCATACTTACTTGTATTTGTCACGGTTGTATGGTTAAGTAA
>MNCI01017339.1:163617-261379 GCA_015680685.1 Gnetum montanum
CTAACTCTAGAATGGAAAAACTGCAAGAGTTTGGCTAAGGTCTAGATCTAGATGGAGAAACAAGGGAGAGCTGCCTCTTATTTATAGAAATGGCGACGGACTGCGATATCGCGTACGTGATATCACAGGGAATGCCGCGATATCGCGGCCCATGCAATATCGCGTCCCATCAGTTAGATATTACTTTTGATGTTTGATTCTCAAAGAGAAATGTACTATCAATACTAAATTGTCAATATTCTCTTCTCTTTCATAGATTATCTAGTTATTTCCTATAGACTGGAACATCCTTTAACATCTCTTTGATTTTTTTCTAGTGCTTATAGATAATCTTTGTCAACTTAGTAGGGAATCCAAGAAGTATGCATTCTAAAGTCCTTAGTATAGTGTCTTATCCCAAACCAATCTAGATCACCATATAAAAGGGATCATTACAAAACTTTACAAACTCTATGACCCCTTCTCTTAACCAAAGCTTACAGGAAAACAAGGAATCATCAAATAACAGCTTGCTCCAAATTGGTCTTGGTTTTCTCCTCTTTTCTTCCATAATGCTTCTTTCATCTACCAACTAAAAGAACATATGCTTGATCACGATAAGCCTAAATTTACAAATCCATAAAGTATCTTAGCTAAACTTCTGTTTTGGTTATGCTAATGATATATTTTTCTATGTTATTTTCACTTTTGATGTTTTACTTTGACATTCACATTGAATTTACTCATTTTCCTCTATTAACATTTTTCTTCAAAACTTATGTTAAACCAAATTTTTCAAATTTATAGCTTTCGATATACTACATTAAAATTTTTCCTATGTTCTTAACATTCTATGTCAAGGATCAATTCCTTCCATTGACATCATATGTTCAAAACATTCACATCTAATGTTGATTACTTTTAACCTAAAAACCACATCATGTCACAAGTAGTGTTAAACTAACAAATTTCATAACATGTTCATGTCAAAATTTACCTATGTCATGTTCTTCACTACATCATGTTTATTTTCAATTCCCAAATGAAAAACCCCAAAATAGCTAAAATTTAAATAAAAAATGCTAAAAATTAGCATCTAATCATCTCTTAAACTTCCATAATGTGCTCCAAATACAATCCTTGCATAGGATCATACATCTTAACAGCATTTCAAACTATAATTCCTTGTTATAACTACCCATGCAATAGTAGTCACTAAAATAGTCACCAAAATCATCATGATTCGAGTTCTAGGTTATATTTACAAAAAATTCTAGGCAAACAATTCATCTAAATCTTCTATGAGTATCATACAAACACATTCAAGCACATACATTCATTTTTGATCCAATTAAAAATAAAATTCTACCAAACCATTAAGCTAGAGATATCTTCTAATGCACAATAATAAGGTTCTTAATCCCCATTAAAAATTGACTTTAACTGAATGTTTTAAACTACACCAATAATGTTTCTCAATAAGGTATTCCAAATTCTATTTAGGAAGGTCATTCTATTGGTCATGTTCTAATCAAATTTTCAATCTAATTTACCACTACAGAAAACTAAAATAGTTCCAAAATGTGTAGAAATCCTAACTAGGACCTTTTATACTTACATTTGAATCATAGGTGATAGGATGCAAGTAATGGTAATCCTCTACTACTGCTAGTCCCACCCCTAGCTCCCTACCTACTACTATTACTTTCATTACCATTGTGTTGACTATTGTTTTGTCACTTCCTATTTACTTTGTTGTTATCGCATCAACTCACAAATTGTCCCATTCTAAATGAAGTTTTCATGGTTTTATTTTTCCTTCATTTTCATCTAATAGCTTGACAAAACAATGTCATTTTTCTTTTGAACAATATTTTAAATTTTGACATACATAATCTTTTGATGTAATTGATGCAATTTAAGTATTGATGTTACATATCAATTTTCATGCTACCTTTATCCTTGCTACATTTCAAAGTATCAATCCATGCTTTCTAATATTTTTTTGCTTAGTACAGGTTAACATGGCTACTTTTCCATCATCCCTTTTTCAACCCCTCTCCTAGATAGTCCTACAAGCTAGGTACATCAAGCTTTAAAGATATCTTTTATTAAGTTTCAAGCATGATCAATAGACATTGCTACTCTCATAGCTTCCCTAAAAATTACTAAGAATGACATGTTTTCTTAGTCTAATCTCTCTTTCCTTGAACAAAAGCTATCTCTAACACATAATCAATTTAATCCATGGTCTTTTACTAGCTCTACAGGCTTAAGTGAAAACCATTACTATTTATGGTGATTCTCATCTCATTATAAACCAAGTCAATGGTGAATATCACTGTAAGGCATCTCATTTAGTTTCTTATCTAGAGATGGCTAGGGAAATTATCCCTTAATTTTCAACATACATCTTAAGTAATATTCCTAATTCCCAAAACATGTTAGCTGATGCTTTGGCAACTTTTGTAATTCATGGTGATCCATCTATTATGCATAATTAACTCATCTACTTGATTTACTTAACAACATTACATAATCTCCCAAAATTTTAGTTAATGTTATAAACTCAAAAGATAGGGATCATCAATATGATGATGTTCTTCATTATCTCACTACTAGTGAAACTCCTAATCATCTAACACATGCACAAAAGGATGCTTTACATAAACATAGTAGACACTTTTGCATTATAGACCCAATATTCTATTTCTTGTATCTACCACAAGTGTTCTTTTACGTTATGTTAACACCAAATGACTCTAAGATTGTTCTCAAGCAAGTTCACATAGGAGTTGCAATGTACATCTAGAATCGTGTTCTCTAGCATCATGGATTGTCTCTCTAGGTTACTAGTGGCCTACCTTATCTAAGGATGCCTATAACTTAGTTAGAACATGCAATACTTACCAAAGATATGCACCACTTATCTACGCTTCTTTTCAAGAGCTTCGTACATCTCATATTACATGGCATTTTTAGAAATGGGGCCTAGACCTCATTGATGTCATTAATCCTCCTTCATCTACTAGACACCAATTCATTCTAACTGTTATGGAATATTTTACTGAATGAGTAGAAGTTGTCCCATTATGTTTTACACATCTATCATTTCATCCTAGATCACATCATTATGTGTTTCATTGTGCCTCTTCAAATTGTAGGTGTCAATGGTCCTTAGTTCAAAAATAATCAGGTTGCTAATTTCTATCCCATGTACCACATCATCTAGTCATTTTTATCACTTTACTACTCTCAATCTAATGATTAAGTTGAATTCACCATGAAATTCTCATTTGTTTTCTTTGTATTATGATTGATGAAACTCAACATCATCAGCATACCTAGTTTTTCCATGTTCTTTAGGTTTATCACATTACATTCTATACATCTATTGGTTATACCTCAAATTTGTTAACCTATGGTTTTGAGGCAATGCTACTAGTTGAGCTACATATTCCATCTCTTTGTGTTGATTTGCATGATTGCCTCTCAAACCAAGAGACCAATAACATGCAATGTGTTGAATTAGATCTTCTAGAAGAACAATGTCAAATAGCTCTAAAGCACTTGCCCAACTATCAATAAGATATTTAGCATCATCCTTCCAAATATGTTAGAATCTGAGAGATTTATGAAGGCAACTGAGTTCTTTTCCATTTTCGAAACTCCAAAGATGCAAAGTTCTTTTATAACTAGCAGGGTCCTTTCTTGGTGGTTCAATCTCTACAAAATGATTCATACATCCTTTCTAATATGAAAGGACATCAATTTTCAAATCCTGTCAATAAGGCATTTCTGAAATGCTACTATCTATAGTTCCATCTCTTTATCACAACATTAAACTTACTTACTATATGTGGCCCCACTTGTGCCCATTTAGCAACAATTTACTTAATATCAACCTCTTTATACTATGATAGGACATACGACATCAGGACAATAGGTTATCTCTAATCATGTTTTCTTTATATTGTTTTTGTTAACTCATACTCCTCTTTATCACATATTCTACTATATCTATCTAGGTATTTTCATCATATATCCCTACTCTATCTATCCCATTGTACTCTGCTTTGCTGAACATAATCAATGTGGTTTTTGAGTGACTAATATCTCAATAATTCATGTGAGGATGTGACTAAGTGTATTATTGAATGGGATATGAAGGGATTATGATTTTGAAATTATATATATAGCATAATTTTTAGTCATACAATGTGTTTAGGATTTAGTCATATCCCACACTTCTATGGCATAGCATTGTCCTCATGATAAGTGTATAGACGATATTCTATATACTACTCCTATAGTTTTATTTCATCTTATTTTTGAAACTCTGTATTCTACTATTACTAACAATACTATCTCACTTCTTTCTCTCATGTACTCATCTCATTTGTTTTCACTCCTCTCTATATTCAACACCTTGATGAACCTAAATAAGTTTCTCTACCCTAATGCAATGAAGAAGTGTTGAGTGTAGAGTGACATGAGGAGTGTAAATACTAATCTAAGTGAGAAAGAGGTTTGTTTTAGGAATCTAGCCATGCCCCACTTCTATGACATAGCACTCCACCGTAGGTGTATTAGCGATGTCCCTAACTTTCTCCCCTATCATCTCACTTTGTTCTTTTTCTCTTATAGGTATATTTCATCCACATCATATCTAATGGCTCTTTTCTTGATGGGTTCTCCTTTAGCCTTTTAGCAATACTTATTAGGAGGGGATAATGTTGTACCTTATTCTACTTTTCCATTTGGAAGTTTGGATGTAGCATATTATCTTTAGTAACTCATCAATAGCAACTCTATCAATAGTTCGACATTAGTTGCCATGACTACACCTCTGGCCCTCCTTTAACAACATCTTTTGATGCAAAAACCCCAATTTTGATATCCTGCATCACCTATAGCATCATTTCTGATAATCTTCAAAAGGCCCCAGATTTGATGTTCCATGTCATCTATGACACTATTCTTGGTGTATCTTCTAGCTTTAATTTTGATGTCCAACATCATTTCCTACATTGATCCTGACATAGCCACTTTTTAACACTTTTACATCAACTTTGACACCTTGTGTCATTTCTAGATGATTTTAGTTTTAACATCATTTTTGATGACTAACATCATTGCAACCTTCAACTTCCTACATCATGTTTCTACATTGATATTCTCTAGTAAGATTTTAACACCAAATTTACATTGTTCATTAATCCACCTATTTATGAGCTTTTAGAATATTCTTTGTGGACCCCAACACATCATTTCTTCATGATCTATGAGACATCTTTGGCCTATAAATAAAAGTCTCACCCCAACCAAGAACAAAGGATGAAACCCTTTGTAAGCATTAGCTATCAAAATCTCTTAAGCTTACTATAGCCATACCAAAGTTCTGATCTCCTTTGTTCTTCTTCCCTCTAGCATTATTTGCATCCCCATCATGTTGTCCATCTTAACACACAATTAATCACAGTGAACATGGATCCAAATGTTGATCCGATTTAACCCCCTTTCCCATCTTACTAGATTCACATTTGTAGCAACCTCTCCTTGATGAGATTTCTATTAGACATATGCATCTTAGAGAGAAACAAGCTCATAGCACTCCTTATCAACCACCTTTAATCCCTTAACTATATCTACACAGCCTCTCTTGTTGTTAATAGGTTCTTTTCGTTTTTTCATTTCTGTCATCATCACTTTCTATTTTTTCTTCAAAAAACTTTTGTTCCCCTAATCTTTTGGAAGATTTTTCTAAGTTATGTTGTAACAGTTGAGAATAAAATTTTGTTTTTGTTTTTCCTAAATCTATCATCCCATTATGCATCTTTCAAATGCACTGCGCATTTTCCTAAAGTCTACACTTGAAGTCAAGTAATTACATTATTTTTAAGCCTTCTGCTTTATGAGTAGGAGTTATCTTTTGATGCCTAGCAATATTTATTCTCATGTCATTTCTAACATCATATCATTTCCTTTCTAATTACTATTCCACAGTCATCATTCATTTTCTCTATCTTATTCACTTAAATCTAGATATGTGTTTCATGCAAGCACGACTTAGGTTGTTAATGCAATTACAACCTATATGTCTTCTTTCAATTTGAAGTTCTCTTCAAACTGTTTGATGGCCATGAAGTGCTTGGCTCATTTCATGAGTTGTTGTGAGTTGATCATGTCAATTCTTACCACAACAAGATTAAGTACCACATGCTCTCTAAAACAAGAAAAAATGTTTTAAGGAATGGCAACAAAGCAAAAACTAAGAAAATAGTTTGATATACGAAATGAAAAAAGAAAAAGGGAAAAGTAGCATTAATCAAAGCTAACCATAAGGCCTTAGATAATTTATATGAGAAATTAGGAACAATGAAAAGAGAAAATTTCTATGAAACTAGCAAAAAATCAAAAATAAGATATATAAATATATTAGACAACTTTGTCCTAGATGAAAAATAGAAAAGGTGCTAGACTAGATAGCATTCCTATAGAAGCTTGAAAAGTATTTAGTGATACAGAACTTTCATGGAGGACACAATTATTTAAAAATATTTTGAAGCATGAAGACATACCTAAAAATTGAAGAAAAACAATTGTTGTTTTCATCTACAAAGATAAACGATATGTGCAAAATTGTGATGCTATAGAGGGATCAAGCTAACCTCTTTAAGCATTATTAAATAAGAGTTATCATGTCTTTTGTGATAACCAATGTAATACTTCTAGCCAAAAATGTAATTTATCATGAAGGACAAAACACAGATATAAAATCTCTCTTAAGAGATATCATAGAAAGATTTATATGTATGCAAAAAAATCATGCTATGAATAATGTGGCTAATAGCCTAACAAAGAACACAAAAACAAATTTTTTGCAAGTAACTCAAACCAACAAAAACATGAGCTTAAATGAAGTTGAAATACAATGTAACTTTTGCTCTTAAAGACTAACCAAATTTGTATTTAAAGGAAAGAACTATTATGAATGAAATTTCCTTTTGTTCTTCAAAAATGTTTTTATCATTTTAAAAAGTTATGTTTGGAATGCTTACTTTATATAGGGAATCTACAAGGTTACAAATAAACTTGAAAAGCTTAATTCAAAAGATTTTAAAGATATGTAAGAATCCTTAAAGGGCTATAAAAGAAAATGGGATCTAAATGTTTGATATGATTGTTAGCGCTTAATGCTTCTTGTACTTGAAAAATGATTTGCTTTGATTAAATTTAGTAGGAAAGCTATACAATCTTTTTTATGATTATCAATTTGATGATTAATTTAGAGAAAACTAATTTACTTTTATTTAAATTTAACATAAAAGCATGATTATTAGGTTACATTTATATTAGTTTCTCACTCCTTTTATCCTCCATAATTTTAAAATTAAGATTGAATTTTTATCATATGTCCACCAAGACCCTTTTGAATCTTCTAGCATTCCTTTAAACAATTTTTTTTGAAAATGCATAACTTAATGTGAGAATTCCTTTTCTAGATTTTTTAAAAATCTATAACTCAATATTTCTTACTCAAATTAACCTAAGGTTTCCATGCTAAGACTCTTACTATTAAGCTAACACCTTATTGTTTATGTATGGTTTATGAATATTTTTAGCTCTAACTTAACCATTACACCCCTTTGAGAATTGATTTAACCAAAGAAAAGGCTTTTGGTATAAGCCCCTCCACTCTACCAAGAAGAGGTTTAAAGCTAGATGTTTATCATAAGGCCATCTCCTAGCTCAAGGATTGTTGTAATCTATGTTTGTAATGTGCTTTACTTAGATTATCATCGCAAGCATGTTCACGACACTTTTCACCAATTGACTTAACTTATTTTATGTCATCATAGCCCAACTTTGAATCACCCCTTGAGTTTGAACTAATTTGTTTTATGCATGCCCAGCCCAACTTTTAAATCACCCCTCGCCCTTGTGTTTGGTAATTCTTTAGACTCCAAGAACTACCATGCTATAACATTTGATGCATGCATATCCCTATTTTTGGCAGGTTTGTAATTCATTCTTTTTTTCACCCTTTTCCCATTTTATTTTGACGATATTTTACAAAATAAAGATTTGTTTATGTATGACACAAAATAATTGTAATATAGTCTAATTAAAAGTTTACAAGTCAACATTGCCTACCAAACTCAAATTAATGACTTAGAGCTTTCAAATCAAGAGTATAATCACTAGGTTAAAACTTTGGAAATAATTTAAGGATAACATAGAAGTCTGTATTTTTGGCTTCATACAAAACTTTGAACTTTATCAACTAATAAAAATGATTACAAACCATAAATTCTCACTCAAAAGGTTTTGGTAGGGTACCATATCTTCATCCATACATTCCGGTTTCCTGCAAGCTCGCTCAAACACCTTTGGAAGTGATAGGTATGTTTCTGGTAATATTATCGTAGAAAAAGCCCACAAAACAAATACTGAATCTTGTCCAAGTAAATAACAAAAATTGATGCGTGATCATTGTGCAATATACATTGTATCAATCTAATTTATAGATTAGAATAAAAGAGGAAGTGTTACCCATAAAATCTGTCTAGACTCCGAGACTCTTGTAAATGACCAGAAGCTATTTGTATGTTCCAAATTCATGTCGTTCTCGAACCATTTATAAACTCTGTAGGCATCATTAAATCCAAAAGAAGATTTATCCTTCCAAGGCAATGAACTCGATTCCAAAGCGTGGTTTCGAAAATAATAAACGCATTGCAGACACGAGTTCAAATTCTTCAAACATAATTCGCAATTCTTCAAACATAATTCGCAATAGTAATGCCAAAACCTCTAACATCATCATCATCCTAACCTTGTCCCAACAAAAGTCAGCTACCAAAACTCTTAACATCTAACACTAAAAACTTTAAAACTCACAAAGCATAACTTAAAATTCTCTTCCCAAAAATGTCTGATTCAAAATAAGCATCCAGCACAGCTGAAACATAGCCAATAAAAAAGGAAATTGAATTCATGGGCATTTCAGAAAACAGTTTCGATTAAAGCTGCAACATTTTGGAAGTACATTATTTGACATATATACATAAATCAGCAAAACGTATAGACTTCAAAAGATGACATATAACAAAAGTCTCCCAAGAAAGTACTCAACAACGTGGTATTTGACAACAAAATTGCATTTTATCTGACAGGCTCTTCTGAACCATCTTAACTAAAGCTAAATGTTGTATCAAAGAAGCAGGTAAAACAATGCAGCCTTCGCTCACATATCTCCAAAAAATACAAGATACTGGTTGTATGGCAAGAAAGCGCTCATCTGTGAACAGCAATAACTGATCATTACATCCTCAACATAAGCACAAAACTTTTGATGGCAGCAAGAACTACGATACTTGTCAAAGTCGCCAAAAACCCCAATGAAATGTAATTTCAAAAATTATCACATTCAAAGAAAGAATAAGACAACAGCTGGTAAACATGCCTGTATTAGTATCATCCAATCAAATCAATCAGATGATGTTGGTGGTGCTGACTTAACATCACCTACTGTTGATGCATCATTCCCTGTATTTTCCTTGAAATTAGGATCTTTTTGGAATTTCTCTTTTGCCCGAAAATCATCTAGAGTTCTAAATTCTTCTCTAAGTAACCTCTCCAGTTCAGGATGCTTTTTAATGGGTGTTGCATCCTGTCTGAAGTAATGGAATGCCCTGAGAACACACACATTTAATATTAAAGCACGTAAAATGTTGGCTATCAAATAAATTACTTGAAATATTAAATAATAGAAATTTAATTACCAGTATTTTTCGAGGCCATAAAGGTTTCCCTTATTGTAAAACTCAAGGGTAAGCTGCTCGAAATCTTCATAAAGATTCACCTTGAACTTTTTCTCTAGCCCATAGCTGAATGCCACGAGTGTGCCCTCGATCACACTATGCAACCATTTGGTAGAAAAATAAATCTTGAACACCAAAGTAGATAAAACTAACCTGTAAAATCTGAAGAGACATTCCACACCATAATTGTACTTTGCTGCGGCATCTTCCAATGCCAACCTTCTAAATTCCTTGTACATTTCAGGGTTGAAATTTGTTCTAAGGAAATATGACCAGAATCGATATAGTGTGTTCATTTCCTACATCCACAGTCATGTTTAATTAAGCACAATAACTACATGTGAACATCTGCATTTGCGAAAGGAATATGCCCCACCATTATATAGTAACAAAAGTGAATTTGAAATACACTTGAGAGAGAATTTAAGAGAATCTGTGTTAATATCCAAATACTTATTACATATTTTCTCATTAATAAAATTTTACCTGTTAAAAAAACACACATAGTAACATGCTAGAAAAATACTAGTATTTTCATTAAACCATTTCATACATCCCATCATCTCACATGTAAACCGACAAGTTCCCTGAAAACTCCGTCTGCAATGGATCCCTGAAAACTACCCAACAAGTTCCCTGAAATTACTAAACTGGACTGAAACAGTTGTGGCATGAGACTTGAGTAATAGGAACTGTTGACTATTGCTGCTTTTTAGATAATTATTCATGCAAGCACCAAAGATTTTTTTTTTTTCTTTGAATTTTATTTTAAAAAAAAAGCTCACCCAGGTACTCGGAATTACTCAATGGCATGGAACGAAGCAACCTTGAGTTTATGTTAACTAGAAACGGTTAACTATTGTTTGTATGAAGGGCAGGTAGGTGCATCAGCGCACGAAGAGATCAAGCGCAGCTGGAAGCAGAAGGCTGAGGTCAACCTTAAAGACATAGAAGTCAGACTCAAATGGAAGGCCAAAAAAATGCAGCAACTTATAGAAGAGGAAGCCAAGAAAAAAATTGGGAAAAGAGGTGCTCAAATTGCACTGCAGGGTGTAAACTAAGATACGAGATTGCATCAAAGCAGAGATCCTGCTGAAGTTTCAAGAGGCACGTATCAGAGAGCAAGAGGACCTACTGCACTAGGAGGCAGAGTACCAGGAACAGGAAGAGATGAGGATGCACTTGCGGCAGCAGTTTGCGGAAAACATCAAAGATTGGCTAAACAGGAGATGCCCCTCTATGATGATGAGGTAAACAGTTGCACTCCAGGGAATGATCTTCGTGCCTACATTAAACAGGTCTCTGTCTCCTCTCATCCAAATAAGGCCTACAGTAGTACCAGGCCTTTTGCCAGGTGGTAGACTTCATCAATTCCAAGGAATAGCGTGACACATTTAATGGAATCCATCAGGAGTTGAGGCCTTACTACTGTTGTCGTTCCTTAATGCTCTCAATGTTTTCCAAGTTCGTCAACGGTGTCTTCAAGATTTTTGGGCTTTTGAGAGCATGTGGGCCATGAGTTGGTGCCCCACTACTGCTTGAACAAACGTTGTACGTCTCTGTTTTTACTTTTAGGGTATGAATGTACACCAGGAGAATCCTCTTTGTCTTCGTAATTGGATTGCTCTTCTCATGGAAGGGATAATTCTCCCCCTCTTGTTTTTGTACTTTGTATTTGTTTTTTAATATAGTGCATCCCGCACCTTTTTTCAAAAAATAAAAATAAAAGATAAAAGACAGGTTGATCTTGCATTCTTAGATAACTACTCATGCAACACCAAGAAATGCATGAAAGACGTATTGAGCTTACATTATTCTATTTATCTGGGAATATGATCCTTCTCAGTTTTTTATAATCCAAAAATATACTCTTCCTTTAGATAGATAGCAATTTAACTATAACAAAGTAACAAGCTTTGTATTTAAAATATTGGATTCTGATATATCTATTCCAAAAAAACAAGAGTAAGAACAACAAAATTTGTTGAAAGTGAGCAAGGCCTAATCCTTTTCCTACTTCATATAAGATTTTAAAATGATGAAAACCGGAACAGGCATCCCAAAAAACAGTTGGGCTTTGCCTATAATGTTATTTTGAAGTTTATTAATTTACTGTGTTCCTAGAGTGTTCTAATGGCTTTGCTCATTAGGGATGATGCGCTTGGGGATTTTTATGAAACCTTTTGCTGTGACCCGGCCAAAATAGAACCGAGGTTCTCCATTTGCTAAATTTTTTTTTTAAAAAAAAGCAACAAAACTTGTTGGTGCTCATGACATTAAAAGAGGAAACCTCATTCTGTCTGTCATGCCAGAGATTTGGTCGAAGCTTTGCATTAAAATATTTGATTCTGATACATCTATTCAGAAAAACAGATATCAGAGCAACAACATTTGCTGGTGGTCATTCTATTAAAAGAGAAAAACGAGTAAACCTTGTTCTGATATGTCATCCCTTGAAGTTCAGTGAACTATTAGGCCTTGCTGCATATAGTTGGTAACAAAAACAAATTTGACTTCAACAAGGAACTGCATGAGATTGTCAATGAACAGGGACACTGGATCACATAAAAGTATGTTGAATAAGACCTTACCGATAAGCCCACAATGACAGGTTTTGTCCTATAAACTGAGAAGATAAATGAAAGATGAACAATACAAAAGAATAAGACCTTCTGAGAGACTTTCTGTTTTTCTGCAATCACACAAGCTCTTGATAAATTGTGTTTAGAAGAAGCATATGATTGTCTCCATAACAGGGAATGATCACTATCAAAGATTAACAAAGACCATATACAAAACAAACAGTGGTTATGAAGAATCATAAGATGCAGCGTAACAGTTTAATAGTAATGAAACTGAAACTAAATTTTTACATATGCCCACCAAGACCCTATTGGGTCTATCAGACAGCATCAGTTTCAGAATTCCTTGTACAGAGTTTTTTTTCTCTGTAACTCAACATTGCCCACTAGAATCAAACCTCTAACCTATATTTTTCATGCCATGAGCAATAAAATGAAAGATGAACAATACAAAAACAATATTGTGAAGATAAGATGAAATAAACCAAGGATGATAGGAGAGAGAAGTAATCAGAAGAAGACAAAAATATGTTGATTTAGTAGTTACTGAGATCCTAGCCATGAGCAAGAATACAGTTACCCCATGCTGAATGCTTTGGAAGGGAATTACAACACCAAAGATTTAAGCCATTGGAAAGACTACAAACTTTCTCTAAGAACAGAAAGATATATTCATGTTGAAAAAAGAACTGGCCCATGTTTAGATGCATGAACTCACCATCATCCTGGTTTTGTCCCAACAAACTGGGGGCAGCTACACAAATTCTTTTTCATCATTTGTCATGCACCTCTATGCAGTTTCTTCAAATCATCTTCAATTGTTTCTTATCTTTTTTGGCCTTCATTTTGATGACTTTCCTGGGACAATGATGTAGCAACCTTTTTTTATAGGTTCATTGTCTAATCTTTGCACATGCCCAAACCATCTAAGCTGTCATTCCTATAACTTACCTGAAATAGAAGACACTCTAAGTCTTCCTAGAATGCCTATATTATGCATTTTATATCTTCTAGTAACATTCAACATCCATCTAAGCATTGGCATGTCTGCCACACAAATTTGTTATTCATGTTTTTTTTTTGTACTGCTCAATATTCAGACCATATAAGATAGCAGGTCCCTCTTGTAAAATTTTCCCTTTAATTTTATTAACACTACTAGCCTACCTCCATTTTGGCCACCCCACCTCAATTTTACTTCTTATGTCTTTATCAATTTCACCATCTAATTGGAGGATTGATCCTAGGTAGCACAACTGTTTGTAGTGAGGGACTTTTTGGCTTTCAATTGTCACTTCTATTTCATCACTGTTTATGTCGTTATTGATATCAAAGATTGCATTATACTTGAAAAGTTTCAACAATGATCCCAACACTGAATACTATTGTCTCTGTAATAAGAGAAGAACACTTTCTGTTGTGATGAGAGAATACTTTCCACAATGATGGAAATAGAATGTTGGCCTATCAAAAAATATAAGGCTCAATGCATGCATGTGGCAAAGATTCATATACTTGCTGTATCAAAAAATGCCTTCATAGTAAATCTCCCTGATATTGTTGATTTAAGTCTAAGATATTGCTCTATGACTCTCTTCCAAAGCTTCAAAATTTGCACAATTTTGCATATCTCCTTTGTTCTTGTAAATGGGAATAATAGTGTTTTTCCCAACATTCCAGGCATTTCTCTATCCTTTAAAATTTTGTTAAATAATTATGTCAGCCATGTGATCCTTATATCTCACAATGCTTTCCAAGCTTCTACAAGAATGATATCTATTTCAACACGCTTCTCATTCTTCGTCTTAGATAAAAAATCAAAATTTATCATCCATAACAAAATTTGATTCTTCTTGGATGTTCTCTATTGAAAATTCTTCATTTAATAATTTTTGAAAATAGAAAACATAAATTACATAATGCAAACATTAGAGGAAAGCCTGAAGAGGCTTCTATTTCAAATAAGCTAAAAACGGCATCTTAAACAATTTGGAGTTTAAAAACGGCTTCTATTTGGAGTTTAACAATTTCCATCTCAATCCAAACTCCAAATTGTTAGACTGTTTTATCTTTCTACAATCTATTTGAGCAACAAATAAATATACTGATAAATTACCCTTTGCAAGCAAGAAATCTGAGAACGAAGGTGAGATAATCCTTCTCTTACTAAGTTTGGTGATTGACGGTTGATTATATGGATTCTTCTTCCCTCGTTTATGTACCTTAAATCTTTTTTTTTTTTCCTTGAATTTAAGCTTTGCCATGATTTTGTTGCTAGATCTCTCCACCTACCTTCATACTCTCAGGCCTAAATGACTTGACTTGGATGAGAGCTTTTTCTATAACAATTCAGGAACAATTTGAGGCATTGTTGGCATTAATGATTATGCTGTCAGAGGTAAAGGATTCCTACATGAGGGTTGTTCCCACTAAAAGAAAATGAAATGAGAACATCCTCAAGACCTTGTCTATTTTGTGGATTTTTGGAAATATAAAAGAATCATTGAATTCTCAGTTTCTTGTTGAAACGGTTTAATGACCCTTGAATCCTTGATCCTTAGATTTATATATTGATTTTATTTGTTAGCCCTCTCAAGTCTGATTCTCTTATCTTGATAGGAGTCCACTGAAGTGCAGGAAATCTAGGGGGGTTAATTTACTGTTACTAAATTGAAAAGTAAATGCTCATGATTTTTCTATTTTCCATTGTTAATAAACTATGCAATTTGATTCAGGTCCATGGCTCCCTCATTTTGTTAAGCACAAGGACTCATTGCAGCTTTTGTGGGAGGATCTCTACTTCATGGTATGTGGGAATGTCGACTCCTTTGGTGCCTACTGCTCCTGCCTTAGCCAGCCCTTCTGACACCCCAATGCTCCTTCAGTTGGCTACGCCAACGCCTGTGGCACTCCCAGCGACTGGTACAGACATGGTTCCCTGTGAAGCCCGCAAATCTGACAATTCACGTCAGAACACTCACATGGAGAACAAAATGGATGGGACGTGAAGATCTGATTATGGACGGGCAAATCTGCTGGATGATCAACAACAGTTATGAAGCTTGGCCTTTCATTAATGCTATTTATCGCTATTTTGGCTAATGATGTTTCCGTGGTCTATTATGGATGGGTATGGCTGTTTGTTTTAGTTCCCTTTTTTGATATTTCAGCGGCATCTATGTAACCGGGTTTATGTTATTCAACCCAGGCTTTTTGTTCTTTAAACTAGGCTCAGTCTCTATGTCTTGTTATTAATCCCAGGCCCTTTTGTTTCCCTGGCCTAATGATTTCCCCTTGTGCTCATGTAAAGAAAAAGAAATGAAAATTACCTCACTGCATCCTTTCACAGCTATGTCCCGTTCTTTCAAGCACCGTTTATAAAACTTCAAGTATCTAGAATCATCATGCTTACATTTAGTATAATGCATGATATCATAACATGAGTTCTAAACTTACGATATAACTAAATCACAACTTACTTTTGCTGTTCAAAACCGTTCTCTTCCAAAAGTTCATGACTTGGATGTTGAAATTGCGGAAAAGACTTCGGCAATGAACTAACAGGTGAACAACTGCCTGCAACACTTCCAGTACCAAGACATGACCCATGCGGTGATGATGCTAACTTCGATGATGATGTAATGCTCCTGGATAATAATATTAAAAAAGAAAGATAACTTGTGTTTAGTGGCATACTGAGAATTGGAAATAAGGTAGAGGTTCACTCTGAAATAACCACTGACCCATGACTTTCAGGAGGAGTAGAACCAAAGAAAAAGCCAACAGAGTTACTAGGCGGACTTTCAGATATAATATTGTGTCTATTACGAGGTCCTGAATTTTGATTCCGTACGCTGCTAGGAAACAAGCGTTCCTTGTGTTGAACCTGTATTTTACCAGCTCCACTTTTATTTGATCTTCTTCTTGAGCTACTACCATGTGTAGAACTTTCCAAGCCACTAATCCCAAAACCATTGAGTGTTGCTTTGGCAGCCACATTGCCACCACTTCCTGAAAATCTCGAATCATTCAAAACAGGCTTCTGAACATTCAGAGATCTTCTGTTTCGCAACTCCTATAATTTCACGGGATAGAAAAAGCAGTGGCATCAGTTAACACAAAATATTGATCATGCACTAAATAAAAATTACAAAACGGAAAGAAAGAATAACACTTACCTGTTCATAAAAATAAAGGCCATCATTAATAGCTTGTACATGTTCTTTTGAAATGCTACCTTGCTCTCTGCTATCTCTTCTAGCACCTTTGGTTGTTTTCCGATTCTATCAAATTAGATATCCATCATTCATTGGGTTTTAGGTTTCAGAAAATAGCTATAAATAAGTTATCTCAAACAAAACTTCTGTCTATGAATTGAGTTCATTCATATGCATCCTAGCTAACGATTAACCAATCCCTTACGTTCAGAACATACAAAACAAGGATGACTGTAAACAACTCTGTTAAGAACTGTCTCATGTCTCACAATCCGATACAATAAACAACACATAAATACCACTCAAATAAAATTATACAAACAGTCAAACTTATGGTTTTAGTGCAGCAAAGTATTAATAGTTCAGTTTTACACCTCGCAGGCAACTCTAATTTACTAGGACCATTTTTATAGAAGCTATACACTTGCTGAGTACAGCCATCAAGTTACTCATTCTTAATCTTTGGGTGTATATTCATCATTCTTGGCCCTATTCCTTATAATGAATATAACTTAAGAGTCGTGACCCTTTGTCAACTCTTATCTTTTTGTAAGTATTGGATCTGCAGTCTGATCCTTTTCATGACTTACCTCAAGAACACTTCTTCTGGGTATCATGACCTACAAACTCCTTAATAGTCTATGAATTAGAAGAATTTTCCCTGTTGGCCTATCTTATATAGGACTAGGTTTTCTTGGAACTCTATCTTTGTCTCCACAGTTCAACGTTCGCTTTTCATGCCCTAGCCTCCTTCATGGATAGGTTATAGCATCACTTATGCAGTCCGTGAAACTCATAAGTGCTTATTTTCCTGTGAGTTGGCTTACAAATTAACATAACTTGTTTCAATCTTGCATCGACAGCTTTTTCTCATGCCTTCTTTTGGATGTTTCTTCTTTGTTTCTCTTCTACCTTTATGAGAATTCATAATGCTAGTGTTCATGAGTTATATTCCTTATGCAAGAATACAACGATTCACGGATGGTTGTATTTTCAAAAGAATATATATTGAGATGCTTAGGAGAAAGAAACTAACGATTGTGCATTGATTCATAAACTTATATTCTTACACAAAGCTTCAACAGCTCTTGACTTTGTAGCTAGTAAGATATAGGGTTGGAATTTGGCTCCTTTTTTTAGGTGTTTTCCTGTGATTTTGGCATAAAATATGATTATTTGTTAGGGTGATGCATCATAAAACACTAGAAAACTTTAAGAAGCATCACTTTGATGCATTGAAATGTAAAAGAGTCTTTTATTATCTGAAACAAAGAAAGATAGTATAATGGTAAGATGGGTAGGAAAATAAGTATTCCTGAGTCTTATGATTTATGTTAAAATACTGTCTTTGTTTCCGAATACATGGTTCGTTTTTTAGTATGCATCGGGTTTACTGCAACAAATTATATTAGTTTTTATTTTGGCTTTTCTAGAGCGGAAAAAATAAAAAGAATAATAACTTTCTAGATACAGAATACATGACGACTATTAACCATAGATAGGTGTGTTTTGACAACTTCTTAGAAATAGAAAGTGTCACAGTGATGCCTAGTAAGATTTTAAAATTCCAACAATGGTTTCATGCATCTCTTGTGGATCACATATATGCCAATGAGTTAACAGATTTCTTTGTAACTCTTTCATTTCCCCAAGGTTAAAAATCACTTTGCGGTATACGTTCCAGGCACACAGTGATTCTTTTATTGGACACCATAATATATTATCCTTATATTTATTAACAACATACATTACAAAATTGCTACTTCCTTTTTTTTTATTATGCTATTACTACTACCCGTTGCGACTTTCCAAATTTCCAAATCATGGTTAGTTAACTCCATATCTAACCTTAATACAAGGTAACAACTATTACCATGATGTTAGTATGGAATCAACTGTTTTTGGGCCATGAATAGGGCAGGATGCACATCTTGAGTTTCTGGTAATAAAAACTAAGGGGAATAATGATGCAGAATTGCCATCTGATAAGCTAACATTTACACATTCTTGCTATTCTGAAGGTCCCAAATTAATATATTTCAGCAAGCCTCATGAAATTAAACGGAAGAAAGATCAAGAAAATCACATAGCAGCCCAAGCAAGAAAATGTCAATCTATTGTCCCAAAAGAAACCGGCAGATATCCAAATCACCTCAAAAACCTGTCTCTAAAGCACACTAACAATTCCTGATGAAATATTTCTTCAGGCCTCATCACATGCAGCAAAATTTGTTATTCCAGTGCTATGACCGCAACCTATAACATCTTATCAAGATTTCATTCTCAGAAAAAGAGTTGTGGAGAAGAAATGATGCCTTTTCTTCCTCATTGTCTTCTGTGTCCGTTCTACATTTTCAAGCCCACTGCAGCAACTAATTGCAAACCCAACACTGGTAACCACTCACCCTCAATTCTCAACATGATCTTGTACTCAACAGTAAAAGGCTTAGAAAAAGGAAAGACTGCTGCCTGCAGCTTGTTCTCAGCTTCCCCATTTATTACAAATTCTACAACTTTTAAGTCAACTGTAATAAGCCTAATGATAAACGAAGATTTGGATATTTGTACATATAAAATGAGACAGGGACATCACATTCATTTGAAAACGACACCAAAAAATAAAACAAAAGGAAGAAGAGGCTTTCAGTTAACAATATCATAAAGTTAAGAACCTAAAATAAATTATTGAAAGAATACTAGCTTATATAGAATCACAAATTCAATAAATAAAAAATCCTTAAATGAAGAACAATACTAACCAAAAAAACTACACATAAGAAAATCTTAGTCTTTTCAAGTGGCAATGATAGCAATCTAAAAATTTACCACCAAGGGTTGTCATCCACTTTTTTAAACTAATTTCATAAATATTCTTAGGAAATAGATGCTTCAAAGAGCAGGACGTGTACATATCTCTTGACAGTTCATAAAAAAAATTCCAAAATCAAGATATTGCTTAAGATGTCAAAATCATGCTCACAGAAAGCCCTGCTACATCTCCGAAGTAGCATAGCAAAGAGAGATCATAAGGGTAAAAACTGCAAAGACAAAGATCATTGGTTAGGGCTCATCAAGAATAGCAGATTCTACAATCAGAAACAAAAATCAGTACAACAGATTTGCACAACAGAAACAAAACCAACCACACATCCAAAGCCATCATCAAAAGCAAGAAATTGAAAGTAAGTCCCAAACCGGGGCAAATGCTCAGGTAATTAATTTTGTTGCCCCTCATCTCAATTTATACATGTGGTTTCTTTCAAGCTAACCCAAAGTTCATTGAACCTCGACATATTCTTCAATTACCTAGAAGCTTCTAGAAAAGTCTAGTGGCTAATATTGTTGACATTGTTATCTATTCTAACAATCGCCCTCAATTCCAACATGAGGAACCAACTTGTGAGTACACTCATTTAACTCAAAACTCCTCTCAAAATGTGCACTATTCAATTTCATGCCATATTTGAGATATAAATGTAGAACAATATAGTTGACCAATATATCTGGAAGGACAATCCATCCTACAAAACAGCAATAAATAGGCACAAACAATCCATCTTATGAAAATAGCAAAGAACATGCAATAATAACCCATCTTTCAAAAAAAAAAACAACAACAAACTCACAAGAGCAACCCATCTTGCCAACACACCAATGAACCCACAAAAACAACCTGTCTTGCAAACACTTGAATCAAACTTGCAAGAACAATGTATCCAAAAAAAAAACAGCAACAATTATACAAGACAAACCTATCTTGTGAACACAGCAATGAACTCGTAAGACAAATCTATCCTGCAAAAAAACAGTAACCCTACAAGAGAAATCATTAATCTCACTAATCCAACCACCAATTCAACTGATCTGCAATCAAGAGTAAATACTCTTAGCCTTGCCTCCAACCACACTTGGCTAAAAAGCCATCAGAACCAGCTGAAGCCACCATTGTTGTTTACTACCCTCAACACCAAAGTCCATCTTCTCCTTTACCATCTATGCTACTATCACTGTTCACAACTGCTATAATTGTCGCCACGTTGCATACATCCGCACTACCACTAATATCACCATCATGTTGCAATCCCCCTATATCTTTTGTTGTGCTATCATTGTTAATAACCAAGTCATGGTAAATCCCACCACAATGACAACCATGATCTAAAAAAGCTAACTAGAGTTCTAAAATACATAATGTTACAATAATCTTTAGACCCTATAATAAAATCTCTGATTTTTTCATAGTCTCAAAGATAAAAAAATATTTTAAATAATACTAATGTTTATAAAATTTCTTGCACTTATGGTCAATGTTATATTGGTGAAACTAGTAGAACTCTTTGTTAGATTGAAAGAGTATTTGAACAATATACAATACAATAGATCTTCTCAATCACCTCTTGTAAAACATATAGAAAATGATACATCCTCTAAAAATCAGAGATAATAGAGAATTTCTTTACATTATAGATAATAGAGAATTTCTTTACACTATAGATAACTTTATAGATCATAAAATTACATTATAAATTATAGAGAATTTCTTTACATTATAGATAACTTTATAGATCATAAAATTACAAGTCTTGAAACAAGAATTCATTGTAATAATGTTAATCAATATTTCACTCACTTGGCTTGGTCGCCAATTTTAACAAAAAGCTATACAATCTAGAAATTGCTTTAAAATTTCTACTTAGTTTTACCATTTTGTATTCTTTTATGTCTAGTAATAATTTACGAATGTTAATCACTATGTTTGATGTTTTTTGCTTGTGAAAAAATGACTCCATTTATAAGCTTTTCACCTTGTATAACAAGTTGCAGATTCAAGTATGCATGAAATCTAATTATGCTACTATTTTTATTTGCTTAAACCTTTTTTCCTTCCCTTTTTCTTTTTAATAGTTGTTTATTTTATTTCATATACATTATATCTTTCTTTATTTGTTATTTTTTATATCAATATTAAAAAGATCATCACCCAAAGCTTCAATGCTCATCCCATCAAGCAAGATTCCCTGAGAATCAGTGGATGAGCAAAAGCCAAACCTCTTTGAGTAGTTGTGCCCAAGCTCAAACCCACATTTTTGAGCTGAGAAACAAACACCTTACCATCACTCCAAATGATAGTTATTTCAGTTTCAGTAATAACAGTTTTACTTTTTCATGAAACTCGTTGTTTGGTGTTTTTATTAATTCTTTTTTATTTTGATATTTATTTTATTTCTCCTTAAACTAGCTATTATACTCTTCCTAAAACTAGTGATTTTGTATTGTCTAAAATTAACCATTACCCACTACATCTCAACTAGCCATTAAAAGTAATGATATTTATTTTTGCAACAATCCTTGATAAGCCCATTGCAACTAATGATGCATCTAGTATGATTCAAAAGATCTTGCAAAAAAATCAATATGCAAGCTATAAATGGTACAAAGACAACCTTGTTTATCACTGGCCATAACATTATTTTGCATTTGATGTTGCCAAAATCCTTGAAATTGTATTGGCCTTATTGTTGAATTGTGTTTCTAAGTAAAACCCTTGCTCACTAGATCTAAAAATTGTGTATGTTGTTAAATATCACCACTATGACTGACATGCCCATCATAATGATGTCTCACCTCATCATTCCGCACAACCTTCTTGTTTTCCCCTACCAAACCAGGGCAAACATAAAGGCAATCAATTCCATTACCTATCATCTCAATTTATACATGTGGCTATTCATTGAACCTAGACATATTCTCTAATCACCTAGAAACTTGTAGAAAAGTCTAATAGCTAATATTATTGTCATTGCTATCTATTCCGACACTTTCTACAACAAAGACCTTTGCAAAGACAAAGACAGACTGAAAACTGCATCCTTCACTGACATATTTGAAGTTATAACATGCTTTAGACACTTTTCTATCGTTCTTTCGGACAAACAGGCTACTGTTTTCACAATAAGGTTTCCAGACTCCTATTCAAATTGTCCACCTTTAATTGTGACTCATGTGTTTTCCTGATCAGTGCTGTATATACCTCTTGTTCATCCTGCTTTCATCTTCTTTTGCTGTAACATAAGCCCTCTCTTCTTTAACCTGTAGGCTGAGGAAGACATAGTTTAACTACCAGAAAAGATAATTCCTGACCAGTGCTCCTGATACCTCTTGAACTTCCTTTTGGACTTTCTGGTAGCTTCCACTTTCACTGTTAATTCTTCTTCCTCTTGTTCGACTGTTAATTCTTCTTCCTCTTGTTCGAGCTCATCTTCTACGTCTAGGTCTTTTAGTGAAATAACATTTGACAGAGAGCAGGTAAACATTGGCTAACAGAATATTAAAGTCTAAGGGAGGGTGATCTTTAGGGTGGAGAACTTTGTCGACATAATTCACTTAAGTCCCATATGCAAAGAATGGATTTTCCGTTGCCCTACCCAGGCATCTAAACAACTGCTCATTTGTCTTGATACTAGTAATTCAAGCCCATGATCACCCAAAATCCTGCTTTCACAAAATCATTCTTTTATCAGGTATGATGTGGCCCTCTTTTCTTCATTCTGTTATAATCTTTTTTTCTTTGCATTTCCCATGTTCCTTGTAAACTAAAATGGTAATTACACTCAAGTTTTCCAAAATATTTAAAACATCAAGGAGCATTCTCTCATCCTTCAAATATTGTGACAAAAAAAGCTCCTCACTAACTTTTTCAACTTTCTGTGTAAAATCAGCCAGATCTTTCACGATTGCATTTTCCTGTTTCAGATGTACTTGATATTCCTGTTTTCAGCCAGATCTTTCACGATTCCATTTTCCTGTTTCAGACGTACTCAATTTTCCTGTTTTATGAATTTTGTCTACAATATTGACTCTATTTATCTTTTACAGAATTGGTTGTATCACTTACAGCTTATAAATATTAGACTGTGCCTTCCTTTGATTAACATTCTTCTTTCAGAACACTGCTATGACTCCATGTTGAGATTACAACAACTTATGGGTCCACTTGTATCATGTCTTTATATTTATTAATGTTTTTCTTTGTTTAAATTTGTTTGTCATAAATGTATATGCACATGTAATTATTTCATGCATACATAATCCTTTTTAATAGGGACCATCATTTCAAGTAATGGCAACGTGCTGATTTCACAAGTCAACGACCTGGGTTCAAGCCTAAGTGTAGCCACTCGAAGAGGTTAGACTTTCGCTCCTCTACCAACCCTCCCAGGACCCCACTTAGCAGGATAAGCACTATGGCTCCAGGTGATGATCCTTTTTATATACATAATTCTTTTAATAAAAACATAAATCTTCAATTATAAATCTTTAGGCACTCCTCATTCAGGTGAAGTCTCACTCTCTCCTTCTTGTACACTGCAAAAGTTTTTTTTCTCTTTTGTTTTTTGTCGATCTTCCAATCACTACAAAAACTTGTCCATCCTATTTTTGAGACTCTGCAGAACCCTATGCCCCGTATCTTTTAATCTGTGTGGAATCTTCCACTGTTATTCATCTCATCATTGTAATAAATATTATTTACAGTCTTTAAATCATTTGCTGAAACATTACTTTGTCTTCTACACCATTTTTGTATTGTTACTTTCTCATGCTTGATAAGACCTCCTAAACAATCATACCCTTTAAGCATGGATTTCATCTCTTCATGATAGATCTATGACCTATTCTAACTCAAGTAATTATCATTTCCATACAAGAAAATGATTATTATTCCATCCTGACCCTTAAGAACTTATATGATTACAGAAAGAACAAATTCCATGGAGAAGTAATATTCAATAATGAAAAGTAGTGGGGGATTATGATAACAAGAGTGCAATAACGCCAATAAAGAATAAGGTATTTTATGAAAGAACAAAACACAGAGATAGCTATTCACTATATATAAGACAAACATGTACTAATACCCAAGATCAAGTTACAAGCAATGATCAAACTATGTAGTTCATCCGAGTAAGAATGGGATCGCACCACCTTTGAGTTGAAATTGGAAGATGAAATAATGAACAATATGAAACCAGAATATGCCAGTTGTGTTTACTCCAAGTAGAAGATGAGCAACAAGTATTATTTGAATGTTGTGGAACAGCGTTCTTAAGAAGAAAGGGACAAATCTCTAGTCAATCTTTATATGATGTATTCAAGCTTCAAGTGTTGGTTCTAGGGAATTATATAGAATACATGTCCAAGTAACATAGATATTAGACACATCTGTTGTACTCAGGATATTTTGCTACTCATGTATGTTGTACAAGTTAATTTGTCTGACAAATCTTTTGGGTCTGTACAGACATAATAAAATTTCACTTTCCATTTCAGATAAAATCATTACTTGATAAATTGATGTAAAACAACAACACTAATTTATCTAATGCAAGTCTTTGAAAATTAACTTCCATACGAGCTATCATCGTAGAACTCATTACCATGATCATTAAAAGTTCACAGTACTTCAAATAACTAATTTGTAAAACTATTGTAAACTATAGTCTATTTGTGAAATGACGTGTGGCTTTTGTAATGTTCACAAAAAACACTCTTGATGCTAAGAACCAACGTCCTTACACTAAGGTCTTGGAAATTTATCTGCATTAACCACAGAAATTTTACCTACATCTCTTGACTTAAGCACAACCAAGTATAACTTAAGGTAGAATACAACATCTGCAGAACACTTCGTTAGAGGAACACAAAACAATACTTCATGTTTTACATGACACATTGGAAACACTACCTTATACAAACATAGTACTAAACAAGACTATGGATACTAACTAGAAAAGACTTTGACTCGGGTAAACAATACTGGTTGGATCAATGCTGATAAGCAACAATTATTATTGATTTCCCAAATGCGTTTATCCCTGCAGTTCATATAAATTTGAAATAATGTTCACAAACTTCATGTGATTTTTTTTCTTCATTTTATCAAAAACACATATACTACAAAACCTACAGATAAGGTTCTACAAAACATACAAAGTGTTAGCTTACTGGTAAGAGCCTTGACATGGAAACCCTAGGTCACAGATTTGATTCCAGTGGGCAATGCTGAGTTATAGATGAAAAGGAAAAAAGAATTTGTAAAATGAATTCTAAAATTGCTCTGTCCAACAGATCCAAAACAGTCTTAGTAGGTATGAGTTAAAATTCAGTTTCTGTTTCAGTTTACAATTTACAAACAAACCAGAGTCAGAAAATCTCCAATAAAGTGTATGATAGGAAAACAGGTTAGAGATATTTCAAAGGTAGCCGTCACGCATTCAAATGATTACAAGTATCATCAAACAAACTAAAGAAAATGTCTTGGAATGAAATACAAGATATGTACAACTTTAATAATATTAGTAACAGCATCTACATATAGCATCAAGGTACCTTGCTATACCATCGAAGGCATAATTATTGATATTATCCAATTCATGCATTCCATTGCAAAAAATAAGCAGAAGGCCCCAACTGATGCCTTCATCAGACCAAGTTATCGCACAGCCATGGATCAAGGTTTAGAAATCAATTTTCCAAGCAACTATTTACAAAGTATAAACATTGGAGAAGAATAAACAAGAAAGCAGCTATTTGGATGGATTCACAGAAAAGAAAACAGCTTCTATTGCTCTTGCAAAAAGTTAAGAGAGCAAGAAGACATTCACTTTTTTCAGAAAGCCATATCTTTGACAATCTGTAACACTATGACCCCGTATCGAATGTTGTATCACAAAATAAAAAGTATAACGTTTAACATTGAATGAGCTTATCGTTAAAGCACCTTGAGGTCAAGAGTTCAATACTTGATTGTGCTGTAATTGTGCATACAGCTATCAATTCAACCGGAAAGCTCATTCAACATTAGATAAGAAGAGGAAGATGGGTGGGAAATCTAGAAGCGGAGGGAGCGAGGGCAGGTCAGGCAAGCAAGACAAAGATGGGGCACAAGCAAGTGGTGCAGGCATCACCAGCAGGGGCTTCATGGGCACAAGCGAGGCAGGAGCAGGTGAGGAGTTGGGAGCAAGCTCTGGTTCTAGCATGGGCTGACACGTGGCTTCGGGTGCTAGGTCTGATAGTGATGGGTTGTGGTCTAGGATTCCTGGTGGAGTTCCTCCCCCTTGGTGTCCTAAGGCAGGGAGTATCAAGAAGTGTATACAACGGGAGGGTTCCATGCAGCTGCAAGTTAAGGTCATCCCAAGTGAGGGTCTAAGGACCATGGAGTTGAGTCTTATCAGAAAGTTTGTCTTGGTAGGTGCAAGTCCTCAACTAGATTTGGTCAAGAAGAGGGTGGTGGTGCATTGGGAGTTTTGCCCAGTTGTGGTTCGCAGCCTGCTGGGGGATCTTTTATTATTTATTTTCCAACCTGCATCAAATCATGATAAGGTTCTTCTAGGTGGGCCTTGGTTTTTCAGAGCTCGGGGACTAGCTCTCACACACTGGTGCCCTAGTGTGCATAGATATCTGGATTTGTTTTTTAGGGTGCCAATGTGAATTCACGTATATGGGATCCCATGGGAGATGTGGATGCCTGAGTTCCTCCAAGTGCTGGTGGGTTTTTTCGGAGAGTTTATTACATTTGATCAATTGACGGGATCCATGGATAGAATGGGTTCTGTGCACTTCTATGTATGGCCATCGTTATTGATAAACGAAATAGTGTAGGAGGTGGTCCTTGACCTCCCAACTGGCATGGAGAAGGTACATGTAGAATATGAATATGTTGTGGCAAACATGCCTGCGAGTAAAAAAACCCACAAAGGTGGAGCACTGTGGGGTCTATGGAAAGGCCAATCACGCAACAACAGATTGCCAAGTGAGGCAAAAAGCCCTAATTCAGAAGAAATCTAGGGATGGGTGGACAATTGTTGCCCAACAAGGGGTAGAGCCTGAAATCAGGTGCAAGGTGCTTCGGGAACATAGGCCCCTGCGAAGGATCTCCAAGTGGGCATGGGGATACCAACGAAGGTCTCGCAGGAAGGTCTAGGAGTCCCAGCAGGGGCCCCCATGAGGGCCTAGGGAAAGCAATGGTTCCCCAAGTTAGCCAGGAGAAGGATATATCAAGGTCCCCGACGCGGGTGGGGTCTGGCTCCCCTGAAGGGGGGACTACGGCTACAGGGGGATGGGTAGGGGGTGGTGCTTCCCCACTCCCCTAGGTGGATGGGTGTCTGTTCTCAAGGGCAACCAAATGCCATCAATGTCAAAGATTGTAGGGGGAAGTGCCAATCCAAAAGGGTCCTTTACAATCTTCCAAGATTCAGGTAAGGTTGAGAGACCACCAAGCCCTGTGCCTTAAACAAAAAAGATAGATGGAGATTGACCTAGGGGTCCAAACAACACTCTAGGAGGTGTAAAAAAAGCATTCAACTAGCAAACCATGGGAATCCTCTCTTGGAATTGCAAGGGACAAGGTATCCCTTACAAACGAAACACCCTAAAGGAAATAGTGCATAGGGAGCGTTGTGACGTTGTCTATTTGTAGGAGACAAAGCTACAACAACACAAATGTCATTGGTTATGCTGGCTTGAGTGGTAGATGCAGTTTGTGGCTTGTCAAGGGAGGGTAGGGGGCCTAGCCTCCCTTTCCTGTTGGCCTTTTGAGACTATCGACACATCCATGTGGAGTATCACCATTCTCTTCCAACAGACGGGAATCTGGCTCATGAACTTCTATGAAGCCCAAAGGTGGGAAGAATGGCTAAGAGAGCTGCAAAGAATAGCTCCGCTAATCTTGGATCAAAGGTAGTGGATTCTACTTGGGGACTTCAACCAAAGATTGTATGCTTGGGAGAAGTCCAACGAGGGGACCCATGAGCCCCTTGGTGCACAACCGTTCCTACAATTTCTGGAAGCTCATGACATGGTTGATATGGACATCAAGGATTGCCAGTTCATGTGGAGCAACCACTGAAAAGGCAAGAACAAGGTCATAATGAGGATTGATAGGGTTTCGATCAGCTCAAGTTTTTTGCTCGATCGAGGGGTGACTATTCAAGGGAAGGAGTGGTTGGCTTCCAACCATAGGTCACTGTTGTGCTAGGTAGATACTTCAATGTTGCATGGGCCAGTGCCATTCTGTTTCGAACGATTTTGGCTGGCTAAGCCTTGGATGCAGTCGTTGGTGGAGGAGATCTGGAAGGACTACTCGTCAAAAATTGACCCCAAGGAGTTTCTTAAGAAGGGTTTATCCACACTGAAGCATAACATCAAGGCGTTGAAGGCAAGGAACAATTTCTCCTTTATGTCTTGCTGGAGGTTGTTACTGCAACACTTGGAGATGATTCAAGCAAATCAAGAGCAAGGACAAGAGGTGGATGATGCAGAGCGCGCGGTGCATGCAAAGCTCCAAAGTCTAGATGTGGAAGAGGAGGCCTACTAGAGGCAATGGGGGCATGCACACTGGCTCCAAGAGGGGGATAGGAATATTCACTTTTTCTTCGCAGTTGCTAACGCAACGCGGGTCTCCAAGCAGATTCATAGCCTTACTATTCAAGGCACTGTAATGGAAGGAAGACAAGAGGTTAACCAAGCCCTGATGGAATATTGGTTTTGTTATCTAGAGGCACAAGGAGACTGCACCTCTGTATATTCGCATTGATCGGGTTTTGGAGGAGGATGATAACTGATGGTTGCTAGCACCTTTCAGCCAAGAAGAGTTCTGGCTTCTATGAAGGTGGGAAAGGCACCTATACCCAACAATTGGCCCATGGAGTTTTTTGGAGCCTTCATCGATCCCCTGGGGGACAACTTACTTGATGCCTTTAACGCTATGCTGTGTTGGAAACAGGTTAGGCTAGAGATAAATTGCTCCTAGTTGGTGCTTATCCCCAAGATGGTTAATCCCACAGCCCCCTCCCACTTCATGCCAATTGGAGGCCCAGATGGGCCCCCAGATGCCACATTTAGTTGGGCCACAACAAGCAGGATTCGTTAAGGGCAAATTCATTCAAGACCAAGTCATCCTAGTGCACGAAACGATGCACTTGTTAAGGGCAACCAAGTATCTGGGTATGTGCCTTACACTTGATATTTCCAAAGCCTGTGATATGGTGTCCTAGAGTGTGCTCAAAGAAATTATGTTGCAAAAGGGCTTCCACCCAAACTTTGTGGACCTTTGCATGCACATCCAGATGGGAGAGGCCTTTTCTCGAGATTTGGAGGGGTGGCTATGGTGGTTTTCATCCCCTGGTAAGGGGTTAAGACTAGGGGACCCACTTTCACCATATCATTTTATCAATGTGATGGGCACAATGCAAACCTACAGTGTAGCAGAGGGGGTAAGAGGTCTGGATATTGGGGGTGTCAATTGCCTGGTGGAGCACTATGCTGATGATACCATTTTATTTTCACATGTGGCAGTGTCCCAAGTGCTGGCAATCAATAGGGCATTGCAACATATGGCTGAGGAGATAGGACTAGAATTAATAGGGGTAAGCTTGCAGTGCACTTGCTCAACACAGATGCCAACGTGAAGGCCTAGATTGTGCAAATTCTAGGGGTCTTACTAGGATCCACAGGAGACACTTATCTTGGGTTGTCGTTGTATGATTGGCATTGGCAACATGCATGGGCTAGCCTTTTTCGGAGCTTGCAAAAGCAAATTGGCGATTGGACAGCTTGGTTCTTGACTCTAGCTGAGAGGTCTCTATTGTTGACCTCAGTTCTTCTAGCTATGGCCCAGTATATGGCTTCTCCCCCCCACCCTTTTGGCTGATATCATTTAGAAAGTTGATAGTGGGCATTATGTAGATGCATGGGAGATGATGGCTTCAATCCAAAGGTTAGGGGATGGCAAGGGTTATGGAGGGGCCAACTTCCAAAAAAAATAAAAATGTTTATTTGGCTAGTTAATCATTCAGCTATCCCAATTCAGCATGTTTTAAGAAGGCAGGGAGTAAATGTGGAGGCCATGTGTCCCCTCTACATGGTTGAGCTAGAAACGGTGACACATTTCATGTTTCAATGCTCATTCACTAGTAGAGTTTGGCAAGCAACACGAATTCAACCAATGTTGATGTTTGATGGTGATTCCAGAGCCACCATGATTATGTGGTCACTTGGGAAGGCCTGGAATTGCCAGGTCTTCCATGGTGTAAGGTTGTCACCTCTGATGCATGTTGTCACAATTGGGCTCCGACTTTGGCGGGAGGTGCCACTTGCAATGGGGCTACCCCCACTTTTGAGCCATCATGTACGAAGTACTAGGGGAACCCAATTCTCTAGAGTATGGTTTCACCAATGGGGTGGGCCAAACTTCTTCCCTTGCTCAGAAGGGAGCCAAACCTTGAGGACAATCAATTCTATACCAATTGGCAGGGGGACTACATGTTGTTCAACAAGGTATGGATCGAACTTACAGAAGAAGCAATTGCAGAGTACCTACAGGTGTCGACGGAGGGGGAAGAGGTGTTGCCCAAAGGGAGGGACCTACAAGATGCTGAGTACTTTTCCCTAGGACTGATGCCCAGGACTGGGAGTGGTTAGGTCCCTAAGTTGACCATGGAACCATTATGGCAAGATGCGACTAAAATGGTGGATAGGTTTTTCATGCACTCTAGCAACCTTTGGAAGTTACTAGGAGTGTACTTCAACTTTTTGCAGAGCCTCTGAAGGGGGTAGACAATCCAAGTTAATTTTAGCTTTGTGGTGGGCTGCTTAGGAGGTGGTTCTTGCGCAGCCAAGGGCCACTCCGGTCAGGGCAGTGTATGGACACCGACAACCACAATGCGTTCCACCGATGGTGGTGGACCTTACAAAGGAGTCGAAGGAGTCTAATGAGCAGGTGGCTTGGTCTAGATCATAGGGCCTGCATCCAGAGGAGGGGTCTAGGGGGGCTATGATGAGGGTACGGGTTGTGCTCCTAGAATAGCAAGAGGGGGAGAGGCCAATTGAGGCAAGGGCTAAAGCTATCAAGGATCCTGTGATGCCAAATGAGGATTTGATTACTATGGCAGCAAAGGAGGCAGCTATGCAAGCCCAGGTGGACAAGCAGGTTCTTTGGGAAGCCAAGTGGCGGCTGAGGGAAGAAGAGTTCCAACAACAACTAGAACGAATGGAGCACTTGCATGCAAAGGAGTTCAAAGAGGAGAAAAGACACAAGTACCTAGCTGAAACAGCAACGCTGAATGCACTAGAAGCAAACCTAAGGCAAAGGATTCACAAGCAGCTTCAAAAAGAGGTGCGGCAACAAGAAGCCTAGGAAAGGGAGGACATGAAACACATAGAGCAAGAGGAGAGGGAAGCTGCCTAGATATACCAACAACTGGATCACGTGCATTAGCATGGAGCACGAACTTAGCTTCAAGAGGGGCAATGCCCCTATGTGGTAATGAACATTGGACGTAACATGTCTTGGGAGGCACTACAAAGACATCTATTGAAGGGGGAAAGAGCTGCACCCGGATGGAAAAGCGAATGCAACGAAGTGTGCCAAGAAAGCCGAAGCTTTCAAGGTCTTTCAACAGGCAACAGCTTTTGTTGATACTAAGCGACACAGGGCAATTCTTGATGCTATTCCCTACCAAGAATGGGTTATTTGCCGCTATAGGAGCTTGCCCTACCACATATAGATGATGGGCCTAGGATGCTAGGTTCCTGTTGGTTTCTGCTGGGTTTCGTTTCCTTTGCTTGTTGGTTCCTATTGTCAATGGGTTGGTTTTGGGGATTTCTAGGGGCAAGCCGCCAATTTTGATCCTATGGAGTTTAGGTGGTCTTACTGGTTTACTTCAAGTTGTCCCCACCCCTTGTGTTTGGGGATTTTTTTCTTTTTTGGGAGAAGGGGGGGGGGGAGATGTCTCCCCTCGTTTTGGGTTGTACAGATCCCTTGTAATTTCCTGTTACAATTAATTTAAGAGACCCAAATGCTTTTCAAAAAAAAACATTAGATAAGAAGCATATTCCAAACCAATTTGTAATCCATTAAATTTTTCACAGGCTCATGTCACAATCTCGAATAAAGACATTGTCCGTGCTATCCATCACAACTACATCGCTGAATTTAAGATTTAGCAAATTTTTCATCAATGTTAATAGAAAGCAACTATGCACAAAGTTGAAAACAAAACAATGAAGGTACATGGTTTTGACCATCAGAGATGTTGGTATTTCTATTTTAAATGTACTGCTATTAAACGATAACAAGCTAGTGTATTTTCAGAAAAAAGCGGTTTCCAAAAATATGTATGCAATGTTATTGTCGCTATGGTGAATGTGATATCATCAGAAAATGCTTTATGCACACAATTCTTTGTCAATAATTCCTTGCAATATCATTAGTCTTAAAAACCAGCTTCAAAAAGAATTAAATTAATACAACTATTGGATGTTAAAGTCATAGATAACCCAAATGAGAAAAATTAGTAACCTAAATATGATTTTGTACCTGTGTAACTATAATCAATCTTTGCACATCCTGGTCATTGACATCAGGCTCATCTTCTTCCTCATTTACTTGGCTGCATAGTCAAAACATGTAAGCTATGTCAGATCCAAAAACATGCACAAAACTAAATGATAATGTACAATTAGAATAAAGAGGTTGTTTGTCAAACAAATCTACAACCCTGCACGTCCAGAAGACATTCCCAGGGTCAATTACAACAAATCTGACGACATACTGTACTAGATTAGGAAATGCAAGCACAATTACTAAAAGAATAACAAACCTTTTCAAAGATGAAACATTCCCCCTCTCAGATGTAGAATCATTCTCCAATTCTTCATCAAGAAAAAATGTATCTTCATTGTGTCTGGATATTGAGTTTTCAGCCCTAAATGCTTTTGAAAGGCCCCCTTTGATCTGTGAATTAGATTTCAAGTCTATAGATGGAACTTGTCCAGTACCTTTGACATTTGTAATGACAATCTTGGAACTTTCGTCTCCAGTACATGTATCAGTGATTTTGACTTCATTCTTATTACCAGTATTCTCTCTCTCTCGCAAACAGCTCTCAGGCCTTTCTATATTTTGGTTACTGGATTCAGTTTCAGTGCCTCCAGTAGCAGCCCCTAGAATCAGTGCCTTACCATTACCTAATCACAAATGCAATTGCACCATTTCTCAGTGGGCAGAAGCCTACTCTAAATATATAATTATATAAAAAACTTAGCGTGTAACAGCAACCAATTTCATAGAAGATATCAGACAAATTTACTAAAAGAATATGCAAATTTATTTGGCATAAAACATTGAATTCAACTAATAAAAAACTGCACAAAATACATGCCAATTAAGAATAAAAACAACTGTAGGCGTTTAAAAACTTATCTGAAATTTGTACAAGAGAGTAAAAGAAAATAAACATCTTGCACAGAGGTTAGTTCACACTCTGGCACCAATGATGCCCCGGGCTATGACAGTTGGACAAATGAATTCCTTCAGGCTTTCTGGCCAGATATTGATTTCCTGTTGTTTCTCACCTTCCACTGCATTTTGTCCTCAGGCATTTTCCAAAAAGCCTGGAGTTCCACCCTCCTTGTCCTTTTACCCAAGAAAAGGATTAACACTGGTTCGGAAAACTGTTGGCCTATTAGTTTGTGATCTTTTATGTACAAATTTTATACCAAAATTCATAGCTATGCATCATAATTTTCATTGGGCCAGGTGCAAAACTACAGAAATTCTTGCAGTGAAGATTGACATAGCACAATGTCTGGTGGGACACCTTGTTGACGATTATGCAATCCTTAGACTTCTCTCAAAGCCGGACCGATAGAATTCAGTTTCTTCTCTAAACAGCCCATTATGCAGTGCAAATTGTGACCAAGATCTTTTTTATCCGTTCTCCCCAAGTCAACGCCTGAGCCAAGGGAATCCCTTGTCCCCATATCTCTTGACCCTGTCTCCAAGTGTCTAGATAGCTACCTCCACTACACAGGTCTTTCAAATCCCCTCCCATGGCAAGGTAAAATCTGAAATATGCCAACATCATCATCCCAATCAAAGCAAGCATACCAGAAAGTGACTGCCTCAAAAAAGACCTCAACTTGTTCAGCAAAATCTATGGGTTGGAGGTCAATTGGTCCAAATAGGCTATTTATGGAGTTCAATGCCAACTGCTCCGGCTAAGCAACATTGCAAATCATCTTGGCAGAACCATCAAATCCTTACCTAACTCATATTTGGGGACCCCTCTATTCTTGAATAGACCGGTGAAATCTATATGGGTGCCCACTCTTGCAAAAATCAGGAGAAGACTCCCCGAGTGAAAAGGCACCTACCTATTGACGGCAGGGAAAATTCAAGGGCATTCAGTTACATTGATAAACCAGGCAAGATTTCAAAAAGCTATTGCTATGATTATTGGTTTGGCCCAAGGGACAAAAAACAAGAAAAGATTTAGCAGATCCCCATTATCCCCAAAATTTGTGTCCTTATTTGGCAACTTTCTCATAAGGTAGCCTTGACATGGGACCGTTTGCAAAGGTGCTCTTTTCAAGGCCCTGGCTGCTGCCCCCTTTGGGAAGTCACTGAATCCACCAAACATATCTTCAATGATTGTTCATACTCAGTGTAAGTACATGTGCAACTTGAAACGTTGCTCCATGTCTCCATGAACACACAATCTCCTGCGTGACAAGGTAATAACCACTAGTGGGTGGCACAAGACAGCCATTTCCACAACCCTTGTTAAGGTTTTATGGAAAGAGAGAAATGTGAGCAATTTTTCATAATGAAGCTCATACACACCTTTCTGTCTTGCCCATTACAATGCACTCACTCATCTTTGAGTGGGGTAGCATTGCCTTTGCCTCGTCAAGTCACAAAATGAGACAACACCCCATAGCCCGTGAACCAACGAACATGATGGGGCTTAAGGCCTCTGCAGCATAGGCTATCTTTCAAGTGAAAGAATAGGACTAGTCTTTTGAAGTCTTTTAGACCTCGATGTTTAGCATCGGAGATGCAACCACTTGCACCTCGAACAGCAATTCCTTTCTTGTGGGGCAAAAAATGGTGATGGTGTCTACAGTCCCTCTAACAATGCTCACAGGCCTATTGACAAAAGGCATCCTATTCCTCAAGGGGCTGCTGACAAAAAAAGAAGACTGCAACTACTTTCTTCAAGAAAGACCCACATCCTAAAGTGCACAAAGGCACCTTCTACAGGGTTGATTTTTAGGAATTGTGAGACCTGGTGGTGGAACATGTTTCCAAATTCTTTTTTTTTTTTTTCCTTTGCCAACGGTCTAACGAGTTCACTGGTGGACTACCTTGTTTTCTTTAAGCTCTCAAGGACAAATCATCACTCAACATCCCTGTCTTCCTAGAGGACACACTCACCTAGGTGGTTGATCGAGCAAAAGCAATGAGTTTGCTAATCATGAAACAAGAGGGGCGTCTAGAAGCCATTGCCCACNGTTGGTTCACGGGCTATGGGGTGTTGTCTCATTTTGTGACTTGACGAGGCAAAGGCAATGCTACTCCACTCAAAGATGAGTGAGTGCATTGTAATGGGCAAGACAGAAAGGTGTGTATGAGCTTCATTATGAAAAATNTAGCAAGAGCAAGACTCCTCCACAGACATACACAATTCCTGACTAGAGTCATGGTCAGCATGGATGAAGGCTCAAAGTTCAAACCAAGTGAACACTTCTCTTCATTGGCTTAGGAGGACTCCCCACAAGATACTCGTGATAGACATGCTAGACACTACATTCTAACATGTAGCCAGCATATTGGACCACAATGCCCAAACTCACCAAGAGCTAACCCTTCCCTAGCACCATAGTTGTCCCCAAGTAATCTTGATGAACAAGACAGAGATGCCAAAAAAAACCCTCCTCCACCCACCCCCTGAGGTACCTAGCCTACCCTACATGATTCCAAACCACCATCAAAATCATCTAACTAGATGCCCTTTGAACATGTCCCCCCACCCATCTCAGGTGGATCCCATGCCCAATCACAATGGTCAACTCTGATCAACCCATTCCCTCTCCCCTGCTAATGTTCCCTCAAAAGACGATCTCTCTTCTAGAAATAAGCACCCAAGGCAATGTGATCTGAACCAAACACCCACCCTTTCTTGCAAGTGACAACAACTAGGAGAGGTTTCAAAAACCTATTGGATGTCCAATTAGTCCTTCAAAATTCCTGATGGCTAAAAATCCTCTCAAGGTGAATGAACCAATGGCAAACTTCAGCATTATTAAGGATCAACCGAAAGTGATGATTCCATGCAATCAAATAGAAGACTACGTACACTTTAGGCTAGTAACACCTACCGTCCTTTGGCTCAATGGCTTGCTGAATGCTTTAGATTTCAAGAAGATCATTTGGGCATAACACCAACTCAAAGAATTGGTAACTCCTAACACCGGTATCAACTCCTCCTCCAACCCCATCCGGCTCTCTAGCTATCAACTACTTACATACCTACAAATGGAATTTTTTTGTTTATCATTTTACAGTTGTTTACACTAATGTCATAATGTTTCAAGTCATGAGTTCGAGTCTAGTGGGCATACTAAGGGCACTCTCAAACATAATGCCTCCCACTCTAGACATAGCATTTTAAGCCTTTATGCTTCGGAGGATATTAAAGAAATCCTTCAAAACACAATCATTTGTTTCACAACTCATTCTACTCTTGAGAAGCATGATGCTCCCCGTACCCCAAAGAAGAGGTTTGTTTTCTTAGAGCTAGGGTAGCATATCAGCCTCTGAAGCCACTAGTATTATGTTGTCCATCCACTTTCCAAGGCTTGTTACTTTCTTTCTTACTCTCAAGTGGTTGTTCCATTACACCCTTATTTTTTCTTTCCCACCTTGTAATCTGTCAAACAAACTACCAGCAACTTGGATGGCCTTCCTGTATCCAAAGATTTTACAAGTTTTGAGTTTGAATTATACAAACGGTTTAAGACCATTGAGAAACAGTTTGTCTTTGTTGTCTTCATCCATATTCAGGATTTGTATGATGATATTTTGATACTCCCGAATATATTCCTCCAGCTCTCTCGTGCTTTGAATCGCTTTTACCTTTGCCCAAGCTTTCTTAATGTAAGTGCTTGGACAGAAGTTCTCAATCAAAACTTCTTTAAATTGTTCTTAGGTTCTAATGGGCCTACCTATCCCCACCTTTTCCTTTTGAAGAATGCCAAGCCACCATGTTTTTGCAATTCACGCAAAATTGGGCAACAATGTCAGCTTGTTTCTCTGTGGCACATTCATAAACATCTAGGAACCCCACCTCAAAGAGGAAAGCATTAATAAGAGAATCATCTCTATCACCTTCATGAATTTTTGGCTCTTTTGCTTGAAACTTGGAAACCAATCGGCTTGGTCCCAATGCCAATGCCCTTGCTTGCATGGCCAGTTGACCCTTCATGCCCCCAATCTGATGTATCAATTGGATTTTTCAAACCCTCAATCTCATTTTGTTGGCTTTCAATCAAGGTTTGTTGGGTTTCTGTCAATGATCTCAACTATTGGATAGCAAGCTGAAGATCACCAACAACATCACCAAGTCACTCCAACTAGTTCCTTAACACAAAGTTTTGAGTTAGTGCAAGTTTTGTGTTTGGTGCTAGAGCCCAACTTTGGCAAGAAAGGAACTTCCATTAGATCAACCAGCTCTTAAATCATTCAAAACTTCTCTGCTATGGTTAGATTGCACATGATTACATTGTCTACTTGTAACAACTGGCCCCACAATTCTTGCATCTTTGTGCTGGATTCATCAATATCCCTCTCACCAATCATTTCCACATCTTTGTCCTCATGCAATTCCCCGTACACATTTGCATCATCGTGAGCTCCTCATGCACATGATTGTGCCAATTACCATCTCCAACTAGTCCATTGTGATGATTGGGACCAAGAGGACTATTGCTGAGATTTTGGCTCCCTTTGCTTTTCTTTTTGTGCACCATAGTAGCACACGATTAATGAACAACAAATCACAATCACAAACCACCACTAGCCTCGAATCGAAAACCAAGTCTCTAATACTAAGTGTAATAGCACTATTCTAGAAAAGTATCATTTGGCACCACCCTTGAGTCCAATGAGGTATTAGCCTAGTGGTGAGACTCTTGATTTGAAAGCTCCAATTCATAGTTTCGATTTTGGTGGGCAATAATGAATTATAAAGTTCTAAGTGGACTACATATCTTAGGGTGTACTTATGTTATAACTATTTCATGGTTCCACAAACCAACCCCACACAACCCCCCACCCTCGCCCTCCTCACCACCCTCAACTCTCCAAATATGTTTCTTTTGATATGCTTTTAACTGTTCGGCCTATTGTCCATGGATGAACCCTTGGATGTTTTGTTTTGTTTTGTTTGGCCTTGTTTGGTTTGGAAGGCCTTTGGCTATGTTTCCCTTAATGGGCTCCTATGCATACTACATTTAGGTTGTTTGTTGCGGCACCATTTGTTTGCCGTATTTTCTCTGTGAACAAAAAAAGGATGTCTTGCAATTTTACATGCCTCCATTTCAGCATTCAAATATACACAGTAGTGTAAGATGAATATACTAAGGTATACCACTAAATTGCAATATGTAAACATGTAGATAGGAACAGCCCCACAAGTAATGTAGAATTACCCATTGATATAACACAGACATGTTCATTGTCCATAAAGATCAATGGCATACAACAAGATTCATACACATATTAGAAGCATATAATACTAATCATGAACATCAGCACGAGAATCATTTACTAGCATCCACGGGTGCAACAGTTAAAACCTGTATAGTATGAACACTTAATCCTCTACCAACAAAAGAGGCTCTATGAACCCGCCACTATAGAATCAGCAGTTTCCAATTACTAAAATAAAATAAATCATAGCAATATTAAGATATATGATTGGAAAAACTAAGAATGAATATGAAGTACATCTTATCTTCATTTTTTCAACCTAGGAGACACGTTCTTAGTTTTATAAATAAACCTAGGAGAGAGTTCAGACAAGGACTACCCATTCATGATATTAAAGGTGGTTAGCTACATCTCTCCATGACAGATCTTTTCTGAAAATTAAAGAACGTTTATTCATTGCTTCAAAGCGAGAAGTGGACAATTACATAGACTATGAAAGAAGTTCTAATAAACAGCAATGTAAGGTTTAAAGAAAAAAACCATGCATCTAAAATCTTAAAGAGGTAACGGATAAATTTTCAAACTCTTTGAATTAAAAATTAATTTTGAGAAAAGCATTTTGTTTCCTTTTTATCATTCAGAGATTAAAACACACACGATTTAAAAAGGTATAAAATGCACATTAGCTAGTTTTCTAAGAAAATATTTGGATACACCTTTATTTTTGGGAAGAAATGAAAAGGAATTATGGACTGGAGTTCCAGAGAGAGTAGCTCTCAAAGGCTGGCTTCTTGAAATGTCAAGTTTCTTATCATGGCTGGAAGATCACAAATGTTTGGGTACACATTTATTTTTGGGAAGAAATGAAAAAGAATTATGGACTGAGTTCTAGAGAGAGTATCTCAAAGGTTGGCTTCCTGAAAGGTCAAGTTTCTTACCATAGCTGGCAAATTACAGTTAATTCCAAGTCATCTTCAATATGTATAACTATATTAAATATCATGCTTATGGACGCCAAACAACCTCAATTCTTTAGTAAGCTTCCAAGAGAGGAGGAAATTCCTCTGACAGATTGGGATACCATCTATTACCCAAGGAACTTGGTGGACTTAAATCTTAAAAAAAAAATTTAAGCTTATGTTTTCTGCCTTTCCTGAATAATGCACTGTGGATTCCTGAAAGGAACAAGTCATTGGTTCCTACGGTTCAAAGGGGTTTTGAGGTTTTGTGTTGGGGAATGTGTTGCAAAGATGGACGCTATGACCTATCCCATCTTCTTTTTCTGTTTTACATCGTAGGATGATTTGCTGTTTCTGTGGGGCGGCTCTTTCCCCTTCTTTTTGCCTTTCTGGTTTTGTGAGCACTCCGCTCACACTGCCTTGTAAATTTTCTTTACTGTTAATTAAATTTTGAACTTCTCGCAGAAAGAAAAAGTGATAAAGATAAACCATTTAAACTAAACATAAGATTTTTAAGGATGACCACATACTGTTAGCAATCAAAATATATAAATGACTTTAAAAAGTGTGCACATGGACAAAATAAAAAACATTGTACGAGAAATCACAGAATGGTGATGCTTTGTTATAGAAGAATAAACACCCACCCAAAGTTGCAAAGGCCTATGATATAGATAAAGAAAGCAACACCATTTCTAAAGTTTATTTGTTTATTTGTATTCGGAAATGGCCTGAAAAAGGAAAATTTTACCAATAGATAACTTCATAAAATGAGGCTAGATGATGCCTAGCAGATGTTTTTGAGAGAATAGCAACCACATCTTAATGCATTGCCTTGCAATTGTTCATATTTCAATAGCTACAAAACAGTATTTAATAATTCCAAACTCTTTGCAATATCTAATAGTTGTCTGGACTTCAATTGGTGGACACAGCATCCTTATAAAATTTCAAGTGCTTTACTAGTATAGATGATCTTTGAACTTAAAAAAAGAAAAAAAAATGATCAACATTAGAGAGTATAGAAGGAAGTCAAGATAGGGTAATATGGTTAGCAATAAAATTGCAAAATAGAATGTAAAATAAAAATGGGATTTGACTGTCCTAAATTTTAAAACTTACCATATTAAGAATGAATTCGAACCTTGGGCTGATTATTTAGTTTAAGTATTTGATAGTGTATGCAAAGGAACTTTAATCATTACTGATATTAAGATCTCAAGAATATTTTGTTTGTACTACAAATATTATTTCATTAATAAAATTTTCTTTTTACCTATTCAAAAAATGGCAATGTAAGATCCTATCCAACCAGTAAATGAACAGCAGAAAAATTTTCTTCTAAAGACTACAAGATGTCACCATCTCATCCTGAAGACATCAATTCTATCAGTGTTGTTTTGCTTGGAATTTCATCGTTGATTTCATTGTTTATCACTGGTTAAGTAACTTGGTAAAAAATTCATGCAACTCTCTCTCAGTTAGCCCTAACAGAAATACCAAGCTTAACTGAATATAGGGTTACAATGTAAAACATGATGTGTTCTCTGATAAGAAGAAGAACCAAGTTTTGGCTTGGCAAATGAAATTTCCTTCTTTGAGGTGAAGACAGCCTTATCTAAGATGAGAAATGGAAAGCTGTTAGAACAGATAACATTCCTATAGAAGCTTAAAAAGGATTGGGAGATACAGAAATTTCATGGCTGACACAATTATTTAACAAAACCTTGAAAGATGGAGAAATGTCTAAAATTTGGAGAATAAGCATTGTTGTTCCCATCTACAAGAATAAAGGAGATGTGCAAAATTGTGCAAACTATAGAGGAATCAACCTAATGAACCATACTGTGAAGCTTTGTGAGAGAATCATAAAGCAACATCTCAGACTTGATCAACAGTATTAGACAATCAATTTGGTTTTATGTCAGGCATATCTACTATAGAGGCTATATTCTTGATATGATAATTAATGAACAAATTTAGAAAACATAGAGAATATACATATGATCTTCATTGACTTGGAAAAAGCATATGATACAGTGCCTAGAAATATTATTTGGTGAGCCTTGCAGATGAAAAACATCTCTAATAAATATATTAAAGTGAAAGACATATATGAAGGAGCTACTACTAGAATTATAACATCTTGTGGAATCACATTTAATTTTCCAGTCACAATATGTCTACATCAAGGATATGCACTTAGCCCATACTTATTTGCTATTGTTATGAATGAATTAACAAAGGAAATACAAGATGAAACCCTTGCTGTATGCTATTTGTAGATAATATTGTCCTGGCGAATACAACTCAAGAAAATGTTGATTCTAAAATGAAAAAGTAGAGACATGCTCTAGAATCCAAAGGTTTAAAAATCAGTATGAGCAATGGAATACAATTTCAGTAATAACATAAATAGTGGTTAAGTAGAACTAACAATTTAAGGCCAAAAAGTCCCAAATTGCAAATAGCTCAACTACTTAGGATCAATGCTCCAATCAAATGGTGAAATTAATAAAGATATAAGAAATAGGATTGCAATAGAATGGTCAAAGTAGAGATAGACTAGTGGTGTCCTATGCGATAAAAAAATCCCAATAAAGCTAAAGGGAAAATTTTATAGGTCAATCATTAGACCTGCCATGTTATATGGTGTTGAATGTTGAGCACTACAAAAGAGGCATGACAACAAATCAATGCAGTAGAAATGCAAATGCTTAGATGGATATTGAATGTTACAAGAACAGATTAACTACACAATATAAACATTAAAGGAAGACTTTGAGTTGCTTCTATTTCAAATAAGCTACAGGAATGACATCTTAGACAATTTGGGCATGTGCAAAGAAGCCCAGATAATGAGTCTATTAAAAAAGGCTGCTACATTATTATTCCAAAAAAGCCACCATAAGAAAGACCAAAAACACATGGGAGAAATGACTAGATTTAAAGAAATTGCAAATAAGCAAAAATCTAGCTCTTCATAGAGGCAATGGTGGAAGAGAACTCATGTAGAAGTTGGGACAAGGCTAGAATGATGATGATGATGAATGTCAAGAAGAATTTTAGAAAGCTCTAGTAATGTGTAATTGTTGGTACACTAATATTTACAATAGTAAACCTTGATAATTTATTCCTGGATGAACCATGACACTCACTTTGCAAGAACAATACAACCCATAGGCACATACAGTACCTTATACAAGGAGAATCCATATTAACTAATAAGCAATAAACCATGACAAAAGGCTGACACTGTTCTGAACATTATTGTATGCAATAAACTTCTAGACAGTAGGAAGCCTGTGCATATCAATTGGTTGTTGGCTATTATTCAGAATGTTATGCCTACAGAAATCGAGTATGCTCTACATGCACCATGATTCATGGAAAATGTTCTCCGAACCCTAAATAATTCAACTTTTTTGTAATCTTAAGGTCAATACATTATACAAAAGAAAACTTTTACCATATTTCAGTGTCCAAATACTGAACATTTCCCACAAAAATTACTATATTCTAACATCAAATATACAAATAAGCAAATGAATAAACATTATTTTTGACCTCTACTGACATTTCAATGGATTTGATGTTTTAACATACAGATTGGTCAAACCTTAATAAAAAATCAAGATGCAAAAAAAAATGAAATAAACACAAATAAAACTTAACTCAAAACAAGACACCAACTATCACAAACATCCAATCTAGTAATCAGCTGAAACATGTGCTCAATATACATGACAAGTATCCTGAATGCACAAGTAAGTTCATCAAGAAAATTCATACAGCCCGGCTAAATTTAATAATAAATCTTAAAAGGCTTCATCATAACCTCCTGTGCCTTCAGATGTCCTTTTCACACTATCTAAGGATGCAGTTGTATCAACTTCTTGAACCGGTGATGCAATGCTTTCAGCTTTTTTCGTATTAGCGTTGTCTCCAACATTTTCTGCTCTATGAACCTGCTTTGAAACTTTGTTATCATTGATATTCTTAGAATAATGATGACCTGGTGGATTGTAGCTCCCTGGCGGAAGTAACCAGTTTGACCAATCATCTCTTTTTCTGATTTTTTCAGCCTATTCAATCAACAAACTTCCGTTACTTCAAAGGGATCAATTAAGATTTTAAAGCGGTTCAAACAGCATCCAAGATGATAAATGTAACAAACTATCAAACCTGCACTTCGACTACACTTGAGCTCCGTAGGGCATTCAAAATGAATGGAATATCAAGTGCCATGCTACGTACCTGCAAACATTAGGTTAAGATTATACCATTTATAAAAATGGCAAATATTAACTTAAGAGAAATAGGATTAAGAAAATAAAAAAACAATGTTGAATTGTATATAGAAAGCATAAATAATAGTATAGAAACCTTAAATGCAGAAGACGAAAGGAAACTATGTCCTGTAATGAGGTTCTCTTTTTAATCATGACAGCAAATATTTCATAGCAATAAGCTTTGGTGGTCACCTACTTGCAATTCAACACAATGTGCCCTTAAAATCTCTATCACGAGACAACTGTCTTACATACACAGTGATTATCATAGTGATTTTCCTATTAGCAGAATTGTTAACATGAGTACCATTCATGCTTCTATGATGGAGACTAGGAAAACCATTCATGATACTCAATTTAACAAAATAAACTTGGTATAAAAAATATTACCTCAAATTCTTGGCCAACATGTTCCATACACAATACTTGGTACAGTTGATACTAAAATATTTTAGTAGTATATTATGACTTTGTGAACCTATGGATTATTAAGTATTATACATTTTTTATTTATTCAACCGTTACCATGACATGATCATGTTGTACAAATGTCATTATGGAGCAGTTGTTTTAATCCAGTTCACTATTCTCCTTTTATAATGTTTAATTAGATCTTAACATTTATGTGAACACCTAGACAATGTAGATATAAAAAATCTTCAAAATAATGTAATGTTGGGGGACAACTTTTATGAGACTTTTTTATAACATTTTTCCATCTTTTTCAAGTACGCTAAAACTGAACATACAAAAGGCCAGGAACATCAAGAAGAATGACATTCTTAAATTTAGCAAAGGGACAGTAATTCATAGTTTTCAACTAAATTCAATTTCTATGAAACTGAAACTGAATTCAAGAAGAATGACATTCTTAAATTTAGCAAAGGGGCAGTAATTCATAGTCTTCAACTAAATTCAATATATACGAAACTGAAGCTGAAGTTTTACTTACATCCACTAAAACCCCTTGGATCTATTAGACCAGTTTCAGAACTTTTTTAAAAATTTCTAACCCAATGCTAGATATTGAAATTGAACCTGTGACCTAGGGTTACCAAGCCACGACTCTTACTGTTGACCTTTTGGTATGTCAAAACCTTAAGGAAAATGGAATATATAGAATGTTGTGGAGTGTGATACTTTTGCAGGGCTTGAAGGAAAGCTCAAGTGATGACATCTACAAGGAGATGTCATAATGGAGACTACAAGGACCTGTCGGACATGAAAGATGAATCAAGGAATGAGAACTACAACAAGGTGTCAAAGTGTGGACAAAGGCCTTCATAAAGAAATTGGGAGCAAGGGCAAGAATGGAGATTACAGCAAAATGAAGATGTTCCAAGACTTGGGATGAAGTCAAATCAATGAGAGAAAGCTTCAGGAATCAAAGTTCAAAATCTGAGAAGACGTCTCCCAAAAGCAGAAGACATCTTGGCTGAAGTGCAGAAGAACCAGAGAAAATGCCTTGCTAAAATAGTAGATGTCTCATGTCTGGAGAAGACGTCTCCTTTGGTGGAGAGACGTCTCCCTTGAATGAAAGTCAGATGTAGAGAGATGTCCCAATCTCGAAGAAGACATCTCCTCTAACCGTTAGATAATCATTGCACAAATTCCAAGGTGATTTTGGAAACTTCAAGGCTATAAGAAGACTTCATTCTCTTGGGTTTTGTGCAAGTATTGTGCAAGAATAGTCACTATCAAAGCAATCATTGCATACTATACTTGTGTGCCTAATTTATCATATCATTTGTTTGTATATTGTACTTCATTGGCATATCATTTCTGTTGTTGTATTGAGTGATCAATTGTGTTGTACCTCAAAGTATAAGGACCAGCAAATCAATTGCACCCTTTCCTTGTAATTCTTATTTCTCTTTTGTTGCCCCGTTGGGGTTGATGTGCTTCTTGCGAGAAGGCATCATCCTTGAGCTTGTTGGGATCATGTGGGATTGAGTGTTGGTGTAGCGCCACAACACTCTAGAGCAGAGCTCAAGTTGTAAAGGTTGTGGGATCCTGGAAACCACATTCTAAGCTTGTTGGGACCTTGCAAGGTTGAGTGGATTTGCAGCGATGAATCACTCTGGAGTGAAGCTTAGAGTTGTAAAAGGTGTGGAAACCTTCAAACCACTAAGCTAACACCTTATTGTTACAAATTTTAAAAATATATATCTATATAGATTACAAAAATCATGCATTTTATAGTTTTCAATAAAATAATTAATATTTTATAAACAAGATACTCAACTATATTTAAAACACCTCCAACATTTTAAATTTTAGTTATAACCAACTTCAGAAAATAAAAATACATCTGAATGTAAATAGTCAACGTTATTGTAGCCTGAAATATAATCGAATATTTCATGAAACAGTAACATTGTATATTAATAATTAATACTAAAATGTAAATGGTCTTAACTTTAATGTGCATTGAATAACTTGATTTTGACCTCAAACCTGAAAAAAAATATATATTTAAAAAACATTAAACGGCCTTCCCTCCCAGCTGAACAGGATACAATATGCATATACTAATAGACCACATATCACTAAATACTTTCAAAGTCATAGAAAATATATCCCAGGTCTTGGCCTAGTGGTACAGGTCTTGCCCTGATAAACCCAGGTCATAGGTTCAATTCTACTAGGTAGCACTGAGTTCTAAACTTCTATAAAATCTTAGGATGTACCTATGTTTTACTTATTTTGCCTTCCAACACCCCATAGAAAAGATATCCCACCAACCGATTAAATAAGTAGTTACCAAAGTTGCAACTCTTACCCTGTTAAAATTTGCTATAGATGAAATAGGCACCCAGCCTTGTGTGTCCATCAACGAACGCAGATACACATCTTTACAAAGATTTTCAACACTAAATGCCAACAGAAAAGATATCAAGATTAAAACACTTACAAGATAGTATAATTGAAAAAAGAAGCAACAAATATTTTTATAAAAGGAAATAAGGAAAATCAAATAAGCTAACAAAAGCATTCACAACTGTCAAAGCGCACCTGAAATAGTATTCAATTTGTTTAATGAGCATTGATCTTATACTTTGTGGTTCAGGTGGTGGCAACCCAATACCTGGTGGAGGTGGGGGTGGGAAATAAGTACCACCCCTCAAAGGCTCAGGTGGTGGTGGTGGAGAGACATAATACAATGGTGCTGTATGATAGAAAAGAGATTAATGGTTGGAATGCAACATTTAAGTAAAAAGCATAAAAATACACACTCAGTTTACTTTTTACCAGGGAAACTTGTATTCATATATGGTGGTGGTGCCCCTAGAAAAGGAGGTGGCGGAGGTGTAGGCCTGATAAAATTCCTTGGAGGAACCCTTGCCTGCATGTTAATATTGTCTCTTGAATTAAAGTTCCTGTGAGAATGATGTCCAGAGTGCCATCCATGGTTGAACCTTCCCTGGTCCCGAACGTTATTACGTCTATGACCAAAATTGTTTGGATATGCATTGGTATCTCCTCTCTGAAAAGACCCATCCATCCTGTGATGTTGGAAATTTCTGCTATGTTCCATATTAGGACCTTGAATATATCCTTTCATCCCTACTTCCATACCGATTGCACCTTTGTAACCAAGATCAGCATGGATATCTGAACTAGGAATCAAATTTGGTGCAGCAGTCAATAAGAATTCTGATGGACCTAAGTGTTGATTGAGTGTTGTCATAGAAAACAACGGTTGAGCTGGTGAAGGGACAACACCATTTGGAACTCCAGCACGACGTCCACCAGCTTTTTGCCTATGTGATGATGCATTGATAGTATGAGCACGGCTTCCATTGGCACTGCCAGTAGTTACAGGTACCTAAAAGGGACAGTTTAAAACCTTGTTGACACCATTTAAACTATTATATTTATAAAATATGTTGATAATGAAATTTCTATGCTAAGAAAGTAGCGGAATAAACAAAACATGCTGATGATGTTTTGCATAAAGTATGATGTAAAAGCACCACAAAGCCACAGTTAACTAAAATCAACTTAACAAAGAGCGACAGAATACCATGAAAGTAATATTGATCATCCCTAGAAATTTAAAGCGACATCCCACAAATTGATTTAGCCATCGCATTACAGTTCAACACTAAAAATTTGTCATTTTTAAGGTTTTAATACCACAATGATCGAACACAAATAATGACTTATAAAAAGATAATATTGAGCAAATTTTATTAATCTCTCTGTTCACGAAAATACATAGGTCACTCAAATGACTTGCCAGCAACCATAATCAAATTCAAAAATAAAACTATAAAACAATCTATAAAATAAATCATTGCACTTTCACATTATGATCATTGCAAACTTTGCAAAGCCAAAACTAATACAAGAAAATAATGTATAAAACACCCACAGAATAAAATTTCATTGAAACACATGGTTACAAACTTTAATTAAAACTCGAATAACACAACATCAAAGTCTTTTTTGTCAAAGAATACATAAATTTGTGATGAATTTCATGGTCCACTTGCTGTTTGGAAGTAGCATTTCCTATTCAAATAGGAGACTCAAATACACTTATTCAAAACATAAGATTAAAAGTGTTTAAATAAGCACATTACATATCTTAATAGACAATTAGATTTTTGTTTTTACGTGATAAAATTGAGAGAGATTGGGTATAGCAACAACAAGAGTTGCGCAAGCATTTTATCCCCTGCAGCTGATCATGCAACAAACAACCTTAATCAAGACTAATTTCACAAGGTGAAGTTGGTTGGTACCTGATTCACTGAAGTGGACGTAGTTGGAGCAACATCTGAAGTGGTTGAAACGCTTTTAGCAACATCTGTGGATTTTATATTCCGAGGCACAGGCGCATCCCCAAGGGGAGGCCATGCATCTGCCGCCATCATGGAAGCCTGAACAGTGCTTGTACACTGTGATACATCCGCGCCTGCCGATGCCGATGCCGATGCCGAGGCCGAGGCGGACAGTGACGTCGACTGCAACTGCGACTGCGACTGCGACTGCGACGGCGACGGCTTCTTCCACGCATGAGACTTCGCTGGTACAACTTTAGTAACAACAGTTTCGGCAGAGACAGAGGCGGCGCCACTATGATGCTGCTGCTGCCGAGTATTAGAATGTTGATCATCTGCCCTAAAACCGCCATGACTTGACCCTGTTTCCAGCTTTGCAACATCCGCACTCATCTTTCCCTGAAGTTTCTCGGACTCGTAGTTATTCTTAGTACTAGAACGGAGATGCTGAACATTTACATTATTATTGTTATTATCATTGGATGATGATGATGATGAGTTGTCGTTTCCTCCTCCTCCTCCTACTAAACCGACCTGCATCCAGGAGGATGAGGAAGAGGATGATGTTGCTGTTGTTGATTTAACCGAGTTTCTTGAACCCTTGCGCCTCGGCTGAAAACCACCGTCCAGGGAGCTGTTGCTGGTGGTGGTATTTACAGCACCGCTGTTGTTGTTGCTGCTATTCTTGCTTTCGGCGATTTGGCAATCCACAGCCGTCGCCGCCGGCTCCATGGCCGTGGCCATTACAGCAATTCAAGATTGTGGAAAACAAAAACGAATAACAAAATTGGAAAAATCTCACTTCTTTGCTTGCTCCCTCTACCCCTCCCTCCTCTCTGCTCCTCCTGGCGTGACGCTGCTGATGTTGTCTTAAAATCTCAAAATGACGAAAAGCAGACTTCTTAATCAATCACAAAACATGAAAATTGTCAACCAGCAATGTACCTCAATACTGCTGAAACTCCCACGCAATTGATCAATCTGAAGGCATGTAACTAACGATCTGAAAGGTCTTGAAAGGTTCGAGGGTTTGCGAGGGTTACAGAGAAACCTTCAAAACCCCCTACAAAAAAAAAATTAAGGAGAGAGAAAAAAAATATATTGTAATAACAATAATAACCAATCGGGATTCCAGAACACAAAGGCGAAGAAGATGAGCAAAACAGGCTACAACGAAATGAAACCCGCCCGAATCCTAAAAGCAGAGCAAGAGAACATGTAAACTCTGGCAAAAATGCCAACGTGATTTTCGGACACTGTAAATCTCTGACCTATTCTGGCTTATATCGGTTCTGAACTCACACAAGTATATTTAAAAGAGTTGAACATTGTTTATCGAAAAAAAATTCCAAGAGCACATATTTAAGTTTATTGAACATTATAAAGTAGGGTTTTAGTTCATCGGTTTTGGTTTTTTTTTTCAATTTTTTGTAAATAATAAGATTACCACAAAATAATAAGATTACCAAAAAAAATTTGGTAACCCGTTCACAATATTCGATATAGAGTGTTGGAATCCCAACATAATTATAATATAGGTACACCTCAATATATATAGTTTAATTAGAACACTAACTTAGCATTGCCCACTAGAATTAAACCAATGACTTGTTGCATTCAAATCAATTAAACATATGGACACCCTAGGATTTATAGAAGTGTATAACTCAAACATTAGGAAAATCAGACTTGTGACAGGGAACACCAAACCAAGACCCATACCACTAAGCTAACACCTCATTGTTACAAAATTCTAGGATATGTTTTCGAAGGGTAATTCTATAAAGCATGACTAATCTTATTCATCAATAAGACATATTTAAGGGTGTCGCCAACTAAGATTATTTTTTAACAATATTTAGAAATTTACAACTTAACATTTTTCATCATAATTAAGCTTATAATTTTGAGTTTATAAATCAAGAATCGTATCACTAGATGATGAGCGGTTGGGTATTCCAACACTCCACTATACAAGTCACGAGTGTTCATGTGCGGAATCTGTGGATAGACAATGTGAATATACTAGTAATTGATGTTTTGTTTGTGATCATTGTCTTCTCACATCAAGTTAGCGATGTGCAAGCTGAATGGTTTAACTCTTAGTGAGGTCTATGATAAGATGATGTTGTTTGGCTCAAATTAAAACTCAATGTAAACATGATGGAAATGTGGTGATAAAATCTAAGTCTAAGTGCAATATGAGTAGAAAACTATTCTAACCTATGGCAATAAGTATTCATTCTTAGCTTGCCATACACATCCTAGGCTCATGTAACCATTGCTAGGATTACCAAGTAACTTTAGTACTAAGTGAATCAAGCAAAGTTACTACTAGGTTCCCAAACGATTATAGTTTATGCTCGAAACCAGTTGTATTTATTCTGCCTTACTAATGGACATGAGAAAAGTAAAGTACTTTAGAAATTGTAAAAGACTTAATAACATTAAACATGCTAACAAGTAAAGTAAAATTAAACCAAGTGATATGCTACAACGGTGAGAAACAATCTCGATCTTTATTACTAGTCATGAATTATGCTCAAAAATAATCCACTTGAATAAAGATTCTATACAACTATTAGACACCACACTATGGACATTCACTCTAATTCTAAGCCTAAGTTACAGAAACAAATTGCAAGAATGTGGCTAATTGTTGACAAAAGTTCCTCCTTTCAACATGACAGTGCATTCATATTTATAAGCATGACTATGGCCCACTATATCGCATCTACAATGATGTATACAAAGCTATGATATTGTAGATATGATATGATATCATAGTTGACTAACATAAAGGCTTTATCATACCCCCGTAACTAATTGAAAACTTGTCCTTGAGTTTAAAAAAAGAAAGATAGAGTTTCTTACAAAATTATGGGATCATATACAAACTTTGACAAGATGACTTATATACATGACTAACTCTACCATGAATGCCGCATCATGGTTCAAGTGGTTTTTACAAAATTATCATGCATCGCATGATTGACGCATATGAAAAAAACAAGTTAAAATAAAACAAATCAAAACAAGCTCAATGTAGTCTTCAGGTTCTAGGTGGTGGTGCCTTCTCCAACAAATTCTTTCCTTTATCATCGAGCTTCTGAAATTGGTATATGTTGAGTAGTGCCCAAAGTTTCTCTTCCTCAGATCTTGGACCATGAATCGTCCAGGCAAATTCAACAATGTTTGTTGAAGTCAGTACTTCCCATGGGCATGACAACTACGAGAACATTTTGTTGACTTTCACATACCAAGCTGCAAATTGCCTTCTTTTTTCTTTGAATGCTCTGGCTATCTTTCTTAATTCCTAGTAATCTATCATTCTCCTAGCCAACTTTATTGCTATATCCTTCTAATCTTGGTTGCTAGCTTTGACCACTTAAAGTTGAAAGTTTGCAATGTGAAGCTTTTGCTACACATCCTTTCTGTCTGCAAACTCTTTCTCATATAGTGCATAAATTGTAGCCACGTGCTGCTCCAATTTTGTTCTAGGCCTATTTGTTGCTAATACGACCAAATTAGCGTATCAAAGGTTATATAATCCCATGTACCATGTTAAATCTTCTATCCATAGGTCTTTATTCTTGATTTCGGCTTGATGGACATGGGCAAGACTATCCAAGATTGGCTATCAGTCAGGTGTCTATGTTATGATTGAGCTGATCTTTGCTTTGGCCATTTGGATTTCCTTTTCATTGATTTACTTATACATGTCCACTTGATCCTTGAAGTGCTCTTTCAATCGTTTATGTTTCTTGGCCTCATTTTGTGACATGCTAATTTCAATAGCTAACTTTTGTCATATGCAGTGTATACTTCTCCCATTGATAAGGTCCTATTCTCCCTGGCCAATTTTCTCATATCAAGGTTGACTATAGCAAATTACTCCCTTGGTGATGAATACTTTCTTCTAGTACATTCTTTTGCTTCTCAATATTGGTCAATTTCATATTTTTAGTAGTAATTCTTTCATTTTCTTATTTTAAGGTAGTTAAGGCTTTAACATGGGTCGAGGTTTGTGTGTCTACCACTGAGGCATTCCATGTTGCCTTTTCCTTCTTCATCTCCATATAGGCATATTTGGCCATCAATTTACCCATCTATTTAGTTCTAACTTGTTGTAATTGATCAGGAGCAATGTATTGTGCAAGGTCTTATCTTTCTACTTTTAATTTAGCTAATTCTACTTGTAGCATTTGCACTTCATTTTCTATATACTCTACTTTAGTTTCTACCATGATCAACTTGTCCTTGGTTGAGATTAATTCCAACTACACTGCAATGATAACACTTGGGATATCAAAAATATTCGGCATCAATTTCTTAGTTTGCAACACTTAATGCAAAATATCTTCATGCTCTTATGGAATCATGGACATTTCGACTATGGTTTCAACATCTCTTACTTTAGTCATATTAGCTAGTGGCATAATAAGAATGTTAAAAGACTCCTTTATATGATCTATGATGACCTCAGCATCTCTTGCTATATCCTAGTGTTCAGCTACCACAACCATGGCTCCTTCTCTTGTCTCTAATGTCACCTGGAAAGATGTAGCAATCCTAGATCTTTGCTATGTCTAGTCCTCATATTCTCATACCTATAATGAGATTTGACCACTTGAATGTCTTGTTGATATTATAGGCTTATGAGGATTGTCTCTCACCCTATACAGGTTAGAGACTTCTCTACTTCCCCAACTTATTGTTTCAACTATTTGTTACAAATGGTTCATAGAAGGTTAGTATTCTTATTGTGCCAATGGAGCACTTGGTCTAGGTCTATTAACAGCTAATGTTAACCCACTAGATCCTGGTTACTTTGTTCTTGTGGCTAAAACATTTCCTGTTGGTGTAGACTTAATTACTTCTTTAGTGCTTACTAGTTTTTCCACTTGATCCTTCCTAGGTGGCACTGGTTTTAAAATTGTTGCATACGAAGCATTTTGGGCTTTGTGGAGAACCTCATCTGTGTAGCCTAGAATTCTTGTTTGTTGACACAATCTTTTGATAAGACAATGGAATGGTAGCATGAGTTTCCATGCCTTCTTCTCTTCAAATCTCCTCTAGATTTCAAAAAATAACAAATGAGCCATATTAGCCTGGAATTTCACCACGAGGATATAGGTGGAAATTATATTCAGTCTTTTTATTAGGAAGACATGGTAGGTTCCAATCTTGAAATAGATCTTCTCTATGGTGGATAATCCACTATATTCCTTCTCACTTGTCCCGTAAATCCTTTGTAGCCATAACTTCCTTGCCACTATGTCAAACTTGGTAGAAATTTAAGCTATGTTGGCGCTAACATTAGGAAGATTAAGTACCTTGGCTATTGCTTCAATTGAATATGGCACTGTGATTACTTCAATGTTGACTGTAGCATCATCTTTTTTTTTCTTCCAAAATTGATATACTTCCGCCAAATACCATTCATCATTACATGAGAGTGTTGGCCAAAGAGGAGAGGCTTGGAGTTGCTCTTGAACATTAGCAGGGACAAACTTCATGAATGGTCCAAAGTTTAATTCCACAAGGATTGTGGACATGATGGAGTTTCCTTGAATAACTTAGAGGCATTCATCTAATAGCGTGAGGTGCTATCCTTGTTCTTGAGTAGGTAGTGCCTCAACTTCTACTTGTGTGGATTATCTTATTGCAGGTGTTGGTTGTTGGATGCTATAAGATTGGGCCTCTTGCTCAACAAGTGGAGTTTGTTCTCCAACTTGTCCTCTTCCTCTGGGTCTCTTAGCCCTTTGTTATGAGGGTCCCTTAGCTGTAGGTCTTTTAGGAGCCATTTGTAATCACAAAGAATTTTTCTATGATTATTGAAGGATTTCAAATAAGTTCTTAACGATTTATGATCAAAATCTATCCTTGTTATTACTTTTCAACTCTTATTAAGACTGTAGAGTTAGAAAAAATTTGAAAGAAACTTTAATTGTTGTATTCTTTTAATGTTTTTATTTTTACAATCTCTTACAATTGTTAATATCTTAATTAACATGTGTTTGAATGATTAATTGAGAAGGATTGTTAAGCTCATTAGCCTTTATTTGGTTACTTAGTTAAAATGTAATTAATTTAATTGTTCTTATCGTTAATATGTTCTTCCAGGCATGAGAAAAATTTGACACAAATTGCACAAACTATGCACAACACTCTCCCTCGTGATTAAGTTGGTCACTCCATGAACAAAAGGATTTAAGAATCATGGAAATTGGAGTTACGGTGAGGAAGTTATAAAGCTCTAAAGTTCAAGTGTTAGAGGGTTAGAAAAATAGCATGAACTCCCTGTGCATGAAATAAAGAAAATAATGGTAGCATCATAGATATGACATTGTGGATGTGATATTGTAAGGGCTAATACATCATATCTACGATGTCACCTTTGAAATTTCTAATGAGAAAATTGAATGAATTGGATAGTTTGAAAAGTATAAAGATGGACCAAAGTGTTCTTGGTTATAGGTGATGCTTAGAATGTAAGAATTTATCATTAAAAATATGTGAAAGAATGAATTTAGGCAAAGTAAGTCAATTAAATCTATAGGAGTAAAAATTGCCAAATGTATGACCAAGAACAAGTAGATAGAAAAGTAACAATGATCACTTAAGTGTTCTAGAGGCATAAGATGATGTGGAATTGGTCATTAGGTATGAAGCACAAGAGTTATACAAGTGGATCCTCCCCAAAGTAGGCTCTAGCCCTTAGCACCCTTGTATAACCACACCAACAAGTATCCATAGACACTCAAGGAGTTGAATGTAAAACATACCTATCTTTCAAGACACATATGTTATTATTGCCTCACTGATAAAATAACACTATATTATATAAAACCATTGAATTATGATCGTATATAGTAGTGAGGTGAAGGGGTAGTAGTAGGGATTGTAGAAAATTAGATGTGAGGTGTCTTATCAATAGGCATAATGAATTTTGTGTGTGATTTAGGGTTAAAGTAATCATTAACCCCTCTATCCAAGATTCAAACCAAGTTCATGCCTCTTAGTAGTGACATCGTATTGCGTCATCCCAAAACTAACAACCACAACATTATCACAACTACAAGGAGTATTAACACTTGGTAATGAAGTTCATGGAAGCCATTTATTAATTAGAACACTTTTATTTTTTGTAAAGGAGACTTGGCCATTAAACAAAGGATTGCCTTCAAGCATGGGTAACATGTCTTTCGAGTGAAATTGTAAGCCAACAGTTGTTTTAAACATACTTTTTATTAGAACTCAAGTAAATAATACAACTTAACAACAATATAAGACTCATAGTAGTAGTCTTAGAGAATCAACAAATACGTTTGATGTCACACCCTTTTCATTCCCACTTGGTTCTTCACTTTCCTATCCAAGCATAATGATCACAAGTTCATTTTAGTTTCATTGCGAATAGAATGACATTATATATCCATGGTAAGAATCTCTTATTATTGGAAATGACTGGATGGATGATATGGTTTCGTTACATATATAATTAGTCCTTTAATGATTTGATAACATTGAGTAGAATTATCATTATTTGGACTACATCTTATTTTATTCCTTTATACTTTATTGAAAAGTTTAACAAAAATATGTAGATGAAGAATAGTAAAAACAAATCATGGAAAAATGTATAAAGAATTTGGAAGATATTAAGTAATGTAAAATGGTTAAGAAATGGAAAAAGATATTAAGGAATGTGAAAAACTAGTAAGAAGTAGATAAAACATATCAAAAAGAAGTATTAATGTCTAAGTGTCAGACTTGATACACCCATGGCTATTGTTAAGAGTGAAAATTTGGAAGATTGAATGTGTTGTAAATGGTTTTATGGACATGGTAGAGTCCTTGAAAGAGTAAAAAAAGTTACGAAATGATTTCACTTGTTGAATATTAATAAGAATAAGTTTCTATGGGCTTGTCGTGTGATAAATTTACACAGTACTATATTGGTATGTGGCATGGACAATATGAAGTTCCTTTCATGGAGTTTGGAACTTAGCCTTTTGTGAAACATGATTGGGATCATGGTAAAGGACTTTATCGCCAGGCTTGGTAGCTACTTGTCTTATTTTTGCTTCATGTCTACATTTGGAGTATTTTTTGTGAACTTCATTACTCATTTGAGTTACTAGTCACTTTTCATATAGGAGATTCAAATTCATTAAGCATTCTTTTTGAAATGAGCTTAGATATAAGTCAATGGTTTTGGTAGTTGAAAGGGTATTTAGTTCTACTTGGATCAGCAAAGTAGGTAGTTTGCCATAAATTAATTCATACAGTGAATATCCTACAGGAACTTTTTAGGTTGATCTTTACATCCATAGAGCATCATTAAGTTTAGTGCTCCAATCCTTCCTACATCAGCTAATAATTCTCATTAATATCTTTATTATTTTTCTATTAGTCACGTTGGCTTGACCATTTGCATGGGGGTAATAAGGTGTAGCAATTTGTGATTAAACCCAAGTTGTTGGATTAGCTTCTTAAATGTAGCTCATGTAAAGTGAGTCCTATTATTTGATATTAACGTGTGGTACTTCAAATTTGTTCACCACATGTTGCTAAAAGAATTTGAGTGCTATTATGGTTGTGCAATCTTTAATTGTAGCTACTTTTGCCCACTTTGTGCAATAATCAAAAGTTACTATAATATAGGACTTTCCATTTGACATTGGCATGATAGGTCCCGTAAGGTTAATTCCTCAAATGTTAAAGGTTTCCAATGATTTTATCCACTATTGTGATCCTTCATTTCTGGTTCTTAGTCTTCCATCTCTTTAACATATCTCACAAGACTATGTAAACCAATGTTCTTCTCTAAATATGGTAGAACAAAACTAGTCTGTCATAATTAGTTTTAACGTTGTTCTTTGTCCCACATAGTGACCACTATGTGGTCCTTCATGTGCATCTTGTAGGACTCTTTATTGAATTTTTTCTAGAACACATCGTCTTATCAACCTGTGAACATATATCTTGTAAAGGATTCCATTACTTTCCATATATCTTTTTACCTTGTGGAGAAACTGTTCCTTATAGTTCTTATCCCACTTAATAGGAAGTTCTTGTGTGGTGAGATACATCATGTAGTCAATAATCCATGACTTCTCTATTGAGTTTATACCATTGTTGTTTTTTTTATTAAACTTTCATTAGGAAATTGGTTTGATATTAGTTTGTGATTTTCTTGAGGTTTCCATCTTAACCTTGATAGGTGATCTCCTACAACGTTCTTGGTTCCTTTTTTATCAATCATTGTAATGTCAAAATCTTACAAGATAACAAGCCATCTTATTAATCTTGGATTTACCATTGGCTTATTGATCAAAAACCTGATAACACTATGATCAGTGTGGACATAAATAGGATATTTAAGTATACAGTATGTGAATTTCTCAAGTGCATACACCACAACCATAAGCTCCGTTTCTATGGTGGTGTAATTGATTTGTGCCTTAGTGATACTTCCATTGGCGTAGTGTATATAATAATATCTCTTTTGATCATCAAGTTAAGTTAGTACTACTCTCGATGCATAATTTGAAACATCTGTCATAATGTGGAAAGGCTTGGATCAATTTGAAGCTTGAAAGATTGGCATCTTGATCAATTTCTATTTTAAGATTTCAAATGCTTTCTCACATTGCTCTGTCTACTGGAATGGTGCATCTTTCTTTGTTAATTCCACTAGCAATTTTGCAATCTTTAAAAATTTTTAAATAAATCTTATGTAGTATCCTGTATGGCCAAGAAATGATCTAACATATTTGATAGTTTGTGGCATGTAAGTGATATTTTGAATGACTCTAATCATTTTTGGATCTACCTCTATTCCTTTATGAGACACTCTATGTCCCAAAACTATGCCATCTTGAACCATTAAATGACTCTTTTACCAATTGAGCTTTAGATTAATTTCAACACATATTTTTAGAATTTGCAACTTGTTTGAGATATAGCCCATATGTTGAAAAACCATTCATAAATGGTTTGACTCAATTTCTAATTTTCTTCTAAAAGATACTTAGTACAAGTCTCTAGAAGATAGCAAGGGCATTACATAAGCCAAAGGGCATTTACTTGTGTGCAAACATTTCCCAGGGACTAGTGAATGTGGTCTTTTCCTAATCTTCTAGTGCAATGTAGATTTGATTATACCCATGATATCTATCTAAGAAACTATAGTATTGATATCCCATAATGGTATCTAGGACTTGGTCAACAAATGATAGAGGGAAATGGTTCTTGAATGTTGTCATGTTCAACAACCAGAAGTTAATGCATACACTTCATTTGTCATCCTTCTTTGTAACAATGACTAATGGCTTACCCATTTACTGTATGCTATTGAAAAGATGAACCTAGCCTTTCATAGTTTATCAAAGTCTTATTTGATAACTTTTTTAAGTTTATGATTCAATCTTCTTTGAGGTTGGCAACATGGTTTAATAATTGGATCTACATGGATTCGATGTTGATAGATATGTGGATAATTGCTAGTGATTTCATCATAGGACCATGTGAATGCAATTAGTCATTTATGTAGCACTTGCAATAGTTTTCTCTTGTTCTCTTTATCAAGATTAGCATTTATGATTACTAGTCTTTTATTATTTACGAAAGAATATTGTAGTACATTTAGTAGGGCCTTTAGTTCTAGAGGTTTTGACTTATACTTTTCTAGTATCTCTGAGTGTCCTCATTCAATATCTTCCTCTTGTTGTGATTTTATGCAAGGAGTTTGTCTTCTTAACAACTCTAACTTGTCTATTTCTTCAACATAGGCACATGTGATTTTATTCAAAGATTCCATGCATATGTTAGATTTTGCTTTCTTTTTAGTGATCAAACACTAGGTACCTTCTTATCTAGTGGTTGTTGCATATAGACACTATTGTACGCATAAGTTATATATACATTTATCACATGTTGTGATGGCCTCATGCTTTGTGATTCAAATTTTCTACACATAATTACACTCGTTATTACTATATGTGATGCATGGAACACTGTGTCTTTGGATAATATTGGCTTCATCTTCCTTGGAAATTTCTAAGCACATGTATTTGATTCCAAGCTTAGCATCCACAATACTAAGTCATGCTCTTTCCATGACTATGGAAAATTTCCCTTTATTTTTTTCCACATGTATGACTAAGAAATCACCAAGATAAGACCAACTACTTATGATGGTAATTACATCCTCCACTTGTCCAAGTGAAATAGTAGTTGACTAGTTTGTAAGCTCTAATTGAATATTACTCTTTTTTAGCAGGGAAAGATTTGAAGCCTTGTACATGTTTTGTAAAATAAGGTTGTCTCTTGATCTAGAATCTAAGAGAGCCTTCTATGGTTTATGTCCTGCTATTTGGAGATAGACTAAGGGACTCCTAGGATCTGTTCTCTTCTTGGAAAGTGCTCTTACTTTAATCCAATGTATTATTGTTTGAGTGAGCATGACAATAGTTATATTATTTTTTATAGATATGAGAAGCATAGTGTTTCCTAGACGATTATGTGTGGATGAAATAGAGTTAAGTAAAGTTCCCGTCCCTTAAACCTTTTCTAGACTTGTTCTAAAGAAGGGACACTTCCTTACGTTTGGTTCACTTGTTATCACATCCTCTGGTGTAGTGACTGCCCTGGTAGCACTTTTTTATTGTGGTTGTGTTTGTAGTTCTCCTTACATAATTGGTGGTGGTATTGGTCATAAAGTATTGGAAGCTTGGAGTGAAGAATGAGGTATTGGTTAGGATGTGTAAGAATATAGATCCATGCATGAAATAGTGGGTCTATGATTTTGGTGGATAGTAGGATGAAGAGGTATGGAATGAAGTGCTCCCAGGAGAGATTGGACATTGAACATAGTATCCATAGGGATTAGGCTACCTGTATGAATATTGTTGCCTTGGTGGTGGCATTCCCCATGCTTGTGGTTATTACCACTATTGTTGGTATTACTCTTGCAGTTGAGGATAAGCCCCACTTGTATAGTACATTTGCTAGTAGGATTGTCAAAAATTACCTTGCAAATAAGGTAACTATTTGAGCATTTGTTTCTTGACAAATTTTGGATTAAGTACATATGCCTCAAAATCTTGTAAGTTGGTCATAATAGGGCAACATCTCTTAGGATATTCATACTAGTACACTTTACAACTTTCATGATCTTCCAAACTAGAGTCCATTAATTTCCCTACTGTAGCAACTTTTCCTTTGCACTTGTATTTTTCTTGTCCATTATCTCTTTTTTTCTTCTTATTCTTGCTTTTTTTTAGGGCTCGTTCAATCTTTTCCTCTAGTATCTTCAATGCCGTAGTAAATTTTTCATTAATAAAATTCCACATTTTCTCTACTTTTGTTCCAATGTCATGAACTGATTTTTGAATTAATAGAGTCTTTTGTTAGATTATATATTCCTAAATTTCCTCTTCTTGTGACTTACATATTCTTAGATTATAATGATATGTCTAAGTTGTTATATTTGAGAAAATTTGTGGCCTGGGCATTTATGCAATTCTAAATAGTACCTACCCATTACCTCATCAAGGGATTTGTGTGTCCCTTGCTTTCATCCTTGGATTTGTTTTCTCAAGTTAGACACTTTAGCATAGGGTTACTACTTGTCATTAAAGAGCTCTAGCATGATACTCCATCTTTGAATTAATTTTGGTTCTAAGGATTGGTACCAGCTTTTCACTTCTTTTATGAGTATTCTAAGAAATGACTTCAACTTCTACCAATTATTTTTAATATTTTGCAGGGTATAGGCATTGTGGAAGACTTTGAGATGGTTTTGTGGATTTGCATTATACATGCCTTTAAATTTTATAATATTGATCATATCTAGTTGCTTGATGTGATTGTCCCTTATGTGCCTAGTAGAAATGTACTTGACTTTCCTAATGTTAATCACAGTCTTTGGAATCATGAGCCCTGTTTTAGTGATGACCCCTTTAATGCTTATCATACTCTCTTCCTTCACACTTGATCCTTTCTATTTTTTCATTATGATCATTTTCTTCTTCATCAAGATGCCTTCATTTGCAGGCATATCACTCATTGTCCCTTTGTCTTTCCTCGTCATGATCCCTTAATCTTCATTCTCTCTTGTTAGAGTTTGTAGACAAATATGAGGAAGAAGATGAAGGAGTTGGAGAATAGTGGTGGCTGGTCCTTCTTTTGTAACTGCTTGATTTGTCATCCTTAGATTTAGTGGAGGCCTTAGTCCTTAAATTCCTTCTAAGTCTGGAGTCTTTCTTATCTTTTCCAGGGGTTTCTACAAGAGTTCAATGCAGCTTGATCTTAATGGAATCTTCAATGTAAGCAACTAATAGTTGAGAGTGGCACATGTGAGTTTGACAAAAGTTCTAAGTTTGGAATGTAACATGTTCTTTTTCTTCTAGGATAACTATTTTAGGTGCTTTCTTTCTCTTGCCATGCTCATGTCTTATCTCCATAATGGCATTCCTTCTTGCCTAAGCTTTCGTTGATTGATATGACTTGGTTATAGGTTTGGTGATGTGGTACCCCTCTTATACATGGCCAAGGTTTAATCTCATAAGGGTTGCTTGAAGCATTAATGGCGCTGAACTTTCTGGAGGCAAGCCAATGTTGCCCTCTAAATATCTCCATCTGAGTTATTCATCCCAGTGAAAAACAAATGTGAAATCAAGATAGTAATGATTAATGTAAGCATAGGAAATTCACTTTTACATTGGTGCACTCTAATCTTCTTCATTATAATCCTTGTCGTGACTCTCATAGAATTTAGTAGTAGGTGGAGATGTTCCCTTAGTTGTAGAAGCCATATTAAATTATTTTGATGCTGAAGCATGTGTACTTTTAGAAATTATTTTAAGTGTGAAAGGCATACATTATAATGCTTAATACAATGAACTTTGTAAAATCAACTACTTACCACACATTGACACACCCTTGGCAATAGTGTCAATGATGAGCGGTTGGGTATTCCAACACTTAATCATATAAGTCATGAGTGTTCATGTGCGACTTGATCATAATCCGTGCATGGACTCTGTAAATATACTGGTAGTTGATGTTTTATTCATGATCGTTATCTTCTCACATAGAGGTAGTAAAGTGCAAGTTTTATGGTTTAACTCTTAGTGAGGTCTATGACAAGATGATATTATTTGGCTCAAATTAAAACTTAGTGTAAACATGATGGAAACATGGTGATAAAATATGGTGACAAAATCTAAGTGTAAGTGCAATAAGAATAGAAAACTATTCTTGCCTATGGTGATAAGTATCCATTCTTGGCTTATCGTACATGTCTTGGGCTTATGTAACCATCACTGGGATTATCAAGTAATTTTACTAACAAGCGAATCAAGTAAAGTTACTACTAGGTTACCAAATGATTAGACTTTACACTCGAAACCAATCGTATTTATTTTGCCTTACTACCTTACTAATGGACATGAGAAAAGTAAAGTACTTAGAAAATGTAAAAGACTTAATAACAGTAAACACGTTGAAAAGTAAAGTAAATTTAAACTAAGTGATATGCTGCAATGGTGAGAAACAATTTCTTTTCTTATTAGCAGTCATGAATTGTGCCTAAGAATAATCCACTTAAATAAAGATTTTGTACAATTGTTAGCCATCACATTGTGGGCATTCACTCTAACTCTAAGTCTAAGTTACAAAAACAAATGATAAGAATTTGGCTAAGTGTTTACAAAAGTTCCTTCTTTCGACATGATAGTGTCTTGGTAATTATAACCATGACCATGGCCTACTACATGGCATCTATGATAACATATGCAAAGCTATGATTTTGTAGATATAACATCATAGCTGACTAACTTATGGGTTTTATCATAACCCCACGATTGATTGAAAACTCATCATTAAGTTAAAACAAAAGGAGAATAGAGTTTCTTACAAAATTATGGGGTCATATATAAACTTTGACATGATGAATTATATATATGAATGACTCTACTATGAATGCCACATTGTGCTTTGAGTGATGTTTACAAAATTATCATGCATCGCATGATTGACACATATGACAAAAACAAGTTAAACGAAACAAATCAAAACAAGCTTGATGTAGAATTAGCAACATGTAATTTTTGTTGTGCTTTCTTCGTGTCAAAGAACTTCTTTTCATACATCAAATACATAGTTTTTAATTATTATTCCAATTCATTCCTATGTCTTCTTACTATTAACATGGTCAAGTTGGCATATCGTAATTTTCCAACTTAATGTACTCTATCAAATTCTCAATGTGCAGTCCTTGATCTTTAGTTCTATATAATGGATTGAAGTAAAATTTTCTAGGATAGGTTGCTAATTTGATAGTTATTGCATGACATTATTTATTTTTTTCCTTTGCATCTAGATCTTCTTCTTATTTATTTTCTTATGCTTTTATACTTGGTCTATGAAGTGTTCTTTCAACTTTTCATGCTTCTTAGCCTTATTCTACCACATGTTGATTTCTATTACAAACTTTTGTCAAATGGCATTGACTTCTTTCATTAACAGGATTTTATTTCCTTTGGTCAATTACTTTATCTTGAGGTTAAGTCTAGCAAATTATTGTTAAGTTGTTTCAAGCTTTCTTCTACTTGATTTTTCTCCTTTTTAATATTTTTAACCTCTTGTTTTCTGTAGCAAGCTTTTTATTTTCTTTCTGTAATGCAGAAATTACCTTAGCATTGGTGTATGTCTTAGCATTTGCAAGAGATGCATCCTCTGTTGCCTTCTCTTTCCTTATTTCTTGTTGCTTTTGTTTGATCATTAGTTGGTTTACTATTCTATTTTAAATTTTTCTAGATGTTTTGGTACCACATAGTTTGCTGGATCTTGCCTTTGAATCCTAAGTTGGGCTAATTTATCTTGAAATTTCTAGATTTCTAGCTCTACATGTTGCAATCTTGTTTTTTATATCGCTAGCTTTTGTTATGTTAAAATGAGTCCTTACTGTGTTACAGTTATATCATTAGGAATGTTAAAAATATCTTGCATGATTTAACATATCTACATTAACCTATCAAGTACATCTTCATGTTCTTTAGTAGTCATGATCTCTTTTTATTTTTTATTTATTCAAATGTTCTAAGCACAAATTGAACATGTTTAATGGCTATAAAATTAGTGGTTGGTTCATTGATATTATTTGTGATATGTTCAACAACTGCTTGTTCACCTTTAGCTACATGACTATTATAGTAGTTTCATCTTCTTATTTAGGTGTAATATGAAAAGATGCATCATTTTTTGAAATTTTTTGCATCCAATCATCTCTTGCTAATTGTAGATAGACTTGTTGACACTATAGGTTGGTCTAGGTTTTCTTTGACTTAGAACATGCTTAATACTTCCACTATTTCCTAGCTCATAGTTTTAGTTATTTACTATAAATGGCTCATTGTAGATCTATAGTCTCTTTGCTCTACTACTAGTACAAAAGTACTAGGTTTTACCTATTTTGCTCTTGTGGTTATTATATTTCTTGTTGATGTTGATGCTACAATTGCTTCTATCTTTTCAACTTGATCTTTCTTTGTTGGCACTAGCTTGAAAGTTTTAGTGTATGATGCATTTGGAACCTTTCATGATGTGTCATTGGTATACCCAAAAATACCAGCTTGTTTTTATAACTTTCTATTCAAATAGGGAAATGAAAGTGTAGGCTTCCGTATTTTCCTCTTCTCAAAGGTTTTCTATAGTAAATGAACCATGTTTGCTTGAAATTTCTCAATTAGGATAACACTTCTGCATGCAACATAAGTAGATATTATATACAGCCTCTTTGCAGAAAATATATGATATGTGTCAATTTTGAAGTAAATCTTTGCTAGATTTATCATCTCATAATACTCTTTATCTTTGGTTCCATAAGCTCTTTTCAATTAAAGGTTTAAAAAGGTAATGATGAGAACATCACCTAGCCCTTGTGTAATCATCAATGTACTTTTGATATGTGTTCATGTTGTTTGTATGTGTCTTCTTGTGTTGATATTTTGATGATGATTCCATGATGTTTTGTAATGTTTGGAGATATTTTGGGCTGATTTTGATGAGTTTAGGGGGTTCTAGGGTCAATGGGAACTTGTTTGGAGGCATATGGAGGTTCCAAGGCTTAAAATAAGCATCTTTGTGTTTAACCATGGTAGGTGAGACATCTCAACTACATTCAAGACATCTCCACACTGTCAAGACATCTTAGTCAAGATGCTTTACATGATTCCAAGAAATCTTAGCTAGATTTAAGATATCTCCTCTAACATCTCTGTACTCATGAAGGATGTCTCTTGTTTCTTCAAGACATCTTGTATAAATTTTCATAAGCATCAAATTGAATGGCAAATTGGAGGAAGATGAAAGGTCACACCAAGAAGCTATAAATAAGAATTGAAGGCTTGAGTTTGGGTAAGAGTGAGGGAAAAGAGAGATTTGAGAGATATCTTGAGAGCTTGCGCAAGAAGAGTTTGAGTGAAAGGTAAGGGAGAGCACTTGAGAGAGGTTAAGAGAATCCCTTATAATTGTCCTTTCTTAAGCTTTAGTTGCATTGTGAGTAATTGAGGATTGAGAGGGAGCATGTGTGACCTCTAAGATTCTTTGGAGAGGTGTGAGTTGAGCTTGGCTCATCATCTTTGATGTATTTCTCTACATTTTGAGAGTTTTCTTTTATAAAAGGGAGATTTTCTCCAATTCATTGTCTTGTTCTTATTTTCTACGTTAAATTTTGCTTAGGAAGCTTGTGGAATGGATCCTTTTAGGGTTTATTAAGGTAGGCTCCACATCCGATTGGTATTAGAGCAGTTGGTTTGGAGGAATACACACATAAACTAGTGATCTTCATCAAGATTTTAAAATTTTTTTGAAGAATTTTAAAGCTTTACAACCACTTAGGATTTGGAGAACCTAAGGTTGGTAAAGATTGCTTGAATGTTGTAAGGTCAAGTTTCTTTTTGGTAATTGAAAACTACTTTTCTTGAAAGGCTAGGTTTTGAAGTCAATGACATCTTCATTATACTTTATGTTATCTTGAAATGTAAGAATTGCTTGAAGATCTCATCTTGTTGCTTTAATATTTTAGCTTTAGCTTTATGAAAGGTATGGCTCCTATGAAGAAGACTAATCAAGAACTTGGACAAAAGCTTCAAGAGCTCTTTAACTCCTTTAAGACTTTTGTGTCTGAAATGTAAGAAGTCCTTCCCAAAGTAATGGCCAACAAACATCAAGATTTTGAGGAAGCTTCTATAAGAATTAAAGAGGTGATTGAAGAAGAGAATCCTTTTGCATCTATGCTAAGATCAAGAGGAAGAAATAAGCAAAGGATTCCAAGGAGAGAAGAAACTAAAACTCAAAGATATGAGCAAAGGTTTCCTTTTCTTCATAATATTGAGGAAAATAATAATGAAAGGTTTGTAAAGATCTTAAAAAGTGCTTTAAGAGTTCCTCATGTGGATATTTTCATCTTTAAAGGTGTTGAAGATACAAATTTCTTTCTTTCTTGGCTTAGAGTTCTAAATAAGTATTTTCTTAGTGAACAACTTTCTAGAAAGTTAATGATTCATGTTGTTGAGAGTAAGCTTTAAGGATTGGTAGCCAAATGGCAGGACAAGGAATGTCTCAAATACTTTGAAGAACATGGAAAGCCTATTGAGTGTTGGCAATTCATGGAATTCATGCTAAAGAAAAAGTTTGAGAAGACATCCTTTAGTCATGAAGCCATGAAGAAGATGAAACTTCTCAGATAAGGAGATCAAGAGTTAATAGATTTTTATGTTAAAGTTTGTAAAGCTTTGGAAAAAGTTGATGTTCATAGGATTGGGTATGAGGAAGCTTCTAACTTTATTAGTGGATTAAGGATGCAATATTAGCAAGTATTAGCATTCTATGAGCCTGATAGTCTAAATGAAGCCTATGATATTGCTCTCAAGGTTGAAATGAAAATCATACATTTTGGCTTAAAAAAGGACAAAGATGACAAGAAAAGGGCTGAGAAAGACATAGCTCACAAGCCAAGGAAATAATCTAAGGAGGATGGTGAAGATGAGACAAAGAAGAAGGAAATGGAGTCTACTTGTCCTAAGAGGGGAAGAATAAGAAGGAAATGATCTTCAAGAGGTAAAGATATATGTTATAACTATCGTGAATTAGGTCATAGATACTTGGAATGCACAAAGCCAAAGAAGAATGCCTCTAAGAATAAGGAAATTCAAACTATGCAAGAGTATGAGCCTGAATCTTCAAAGAATATATGTGAATATTATTTTTTGTACATTGCTAATCAAAGTAAGTTCAATAGTTGTAATTTTGTTAGACATGTTAGTACCAATGAGGATGTTATAAGGAAGAGTTTATTTAAAACTCATCATGTAGTTAAAGGTTATTACTTGAGTGTGCTCATTGATGATGGAGCACAAGAAAATGTGATTTCTACCAAGATTGTGTAGTCATTGCATTTAGTTATAATTCCTTACCCTAAACCATACAAAGTGCATTGGTTAATGAAGAATCATTATAATCAAGTTAAAGAGCAATGCCTTCTTAATTATTTCATTGGAGATTTTCATGATCAAATTCTTTATGATGTGTTGCCTATTGATTGTTTAGATCTCATATTTGGTAGACCATGGAATTATGAATATAAGGCTATTTTTGATGGAAAAAATAATAGTTGGAATGTAAGGCAAGGTAATCATAAGTTTAGTTTGTTGTCCATTATTATTGATAGTTAGGTTGGTAACTTGAATTCTTCGTTGATATTTGTTGGTTACAAGGAAAATGTGAGGGTGAATGCTATTTGTGATGATGAAATTTTCTTTAATGATAAAGAGAATGCATTTGATATGGATGTCATTACTTATTATGTGGAGTCTTATATGAATGGGAAAAAGTATGTTTGTGTTAATGTTTAATCTTTAGGTGTTGATGGCAGCAATATATTGGTTAATGCTTTTGGGCACTTCTATAAGTGCTTGGCTAAAATTTACATTGGCAAAGAAATGTTGGAAAAATAAGGAAGATTAGTTGGTAGCAAGTGGATAAATGAAATTGGTATTTGGGCATAGGGCAAGGAGGCCTACTTCATATATTGATGTTAACAATTATTTTTTCATATTCTTGTACTATTTTTGTGCAGGTTTGAGTCATCATGGGGATGTAAGAGAAGAATTCTGAGGAGATGCTCAATTAAAGAAAGCATGGTGGGGCATCAGGACAAGCCTCCATGAGATAGATAAGCTCAAATCTAAAACCTCAATTGATACTCATCTCATGTTTTTTGATGCATTGCATTTTAATTATTATGTTAAGTATGATAGCCTTGAGTCATCAGGGCATGATACATTCTAGCTTGTGCAAGGTCATTAAGCATTACATTTTTTAGTGTGGGAGAGATGATGAGAACATCACCCATCCCTTGTGTAATCCTCAATGTATTTTAGATATGTGTGTTGTTTGTATGTGTCTTCTTGTGTTGACCTTTTGATGATAATTCCAGGATGTTTTGGCATGTTTAGGGGTGTTCTGGGCTCATCTTGATGAGTTTAGTTGGTTTCAGGATCTATGACGCCTTATTTGAAGGCATCTAAAGGTTCCAAGCCTTAAAATAAGCATCTTTGTATTTAGCCCTAGTAGGTGAGACATCTTAGCTACATTCAAGATGTCTTGACACTCTTAAGACATATTAGACAAGATGTTTCACATGATTTCAAGATGTCTTAGCTAGACTCAAGATGTCTTAGCTAGATTTAAGATGTCTTCTTTGACATCTCTACACTTAGGAAAGATGTCTCTTGTTTTTTCAAGATGTCTCATACAATTTTTAATAAACATTAAATTAAATGGCAAATTGAAGGGAAGATGAAAGCTCATACCAAGAAGCTATGAATAAGAGTCCAAGGCCTAAGTTAGGGTAAGACTGAGAGGAGATATTTAAGAGGTATCTTAAGAGCTTGTGTAAGAAGAGTTTGAGTGAGAGGCAAGTGAAAGAACTTATAGAGGTTAAGAGTGAAACATCTCAAAGAAAATTAATGTTGTAGTGTAAAAACCCATGATTAAAATTTTTGTTGTAATTTTGTGGGAATATAAAAGCAAGTACAATTGCCTTGTTTCCCCAAAGATCATGCATTATGGCCTTGCATTGATGGAATTTAAGGTAATTTTTAATGTAAAAACTAAGGTGTGTAGCTCACATGTTGTAGATCTCATGTATCCTAGCTTTTAGAGGCTAAAAAATGCTTCACAAGCTATGAATGCCTTGTATCCTAGCTTTTGGAAGCCAAAAACTACTCCACAGGCTACAAATTCCATGTATTCTAACTTGTGGGGGTTGAAAATGCTTTGCAAGTTGCAAAACTTGGTATTTTCACCTCACATGTTGAGCATTGTAGTTCCACACATTGGGAAACCTACAAAGATAGTGTGTGGGATTTGGACTTTAAGCCGACACACTAGGCATCTTAGCCCCACACACTACCACAAAATTGTTCAAAATAGTTCTAGAGTTTGTCAAAAATTTGGTAGCAATCATGGTAGAATTAATTAGCAACAAATTATGACCTCTATAGCCTATTTAAATCTAAATTTGCTTCATTGAAAGGACTTTTGGAACCCATTGCATTGGACTGAACTTGAGACTTTTAGAGCGGTGGTGCATATCTCCAAGACTCCATAACCATTTCTTCTCCAACATAGATCAAAGTAGGAGAGAAAACCAGTGGTGAGCAAAGTCCAAAGGGCAGATTGTCTGAAATATTTGAAGGTAGATCCAATTGCAAAACACATCTCACTATTTGCAGCAAATTCCAGGCATTTCTTTGAGCTCTTGGGCATCTGAAGCTCACAACTTGTATTCTCTAAACTTTTGTTTCTGTGAATTTTTTACTATTTTTAATACAAGGTTATAGTTTCTTGTGTTTTGCTACATTTTTTTTTCCATTTTTCTACTCTTAGATCTAGTGTTTAAATTGCCTTTGCATAAGTTTTTAATTATTATTTTACATTTTGATAACAAATCTCAAAGTTCTTGGGTGATTGAAAATACCATCATGGATCCTCTAGATCCTTTATTTGAGGCCATGGATCTAAGGTTAAACTATGTCATGCTAAAATTTTTGAATATTTAGCATTGAATTTTTTAGGTGCTATGGTTTTTTGATGCTAGAAGGAGGACCTCTGCTCAACTTCTTTGTTGAAATCTGCTATGCAAAATTTTGTTTGTTAGTGATTAGTCTTATCTTGTGAGCTTGTCTCGACCTGCAAATTTCTTTTGGATTTTTTTCAAAACCCAACATGTGGCCTACCAACAAACTTACTTTATTTAGTTTTTAAAGGTCTGTTTGAATTTTCTCAAAACCCAACATGTAAACTATAATCAATTTTTCTTTATTTAAATTTTTAAAAGTTTGTTGGATTTGCTTGAAATCTAGCATGTAGCCTGCTCCTAATTTCATCTGGAAAAATTTTAAAACTTAGTGTTGGATCTTCCTAAAGTCTAGAGTGTGACCTATAATCATTTTCATTTTGCATTAATCTTACATTGGTGTTGGGTTTCTCTAAGATCTAGCATGTGACCTATAGTAGAAAACTCTTCAACCATAGTTTCACAAGTTTAGACTCCCACATGCTGGGTAGTTCACAAGATGAGACTTCCACATACTAGGTAGTTCACAAGATGAGATTCTTACATGTTGGGCAACTTACACATTGAAACTCCTAGTCTCACACGTTGAGACTTGCACATGCTATAAGTTCCACATGTTGAAGCTCCATACGTTGTGGACCTACATGCTACAAAATTGTAGCTTAATTAAGCATTAGAAACTTTTAAAGCCTTTATCACTTTGACCAATTCATTGGTTTTCTACATTTTATGCCTTCTACATCCATAGTTCTATGTCACAACATCGCATACATGGCCTCATACTAGGAGGCTATCTACATTTACGATCCTAAGTATCCAGCTATAGTAGAGTGTAGACAGTCCCTTAGGCAAATGGGGCTAAAACTAGCTTATACAAAGATATATGAGGAACATTACAAGTTTATTTGTGTGAAAATTCAAGTCAGCTTACTTATACCTCATAGAGAGTCAAAATTAAAATGTCAGTTTGAGATAATCCACAAGAATGGGAAGGAGTATGCTCCCTCACCTTATGACCAAATCAAACTAACTGATTTCCATACCTGTATGTTGGCGCAACTAGTAGAATTAGAGGAGGTGAGTGAGGAGATTAGCTTAGATAAAAACTAAGAGGAACATGATGAGTTTGAGGTAGAGTATGAACTAGATGCTTTCATAGGGGATCTCTTACAATTGTCGGCTCTAGAGGTAATTGTCTCGGACTCCACATCTCCTATATCCTCTGTGAATTATATTGCCTAATCTATCCCCTTATATCTTGTTATGCTTAATCCAACACCAATTGCTATAGCACACCAGTTGCAACAAGCTTTCCACTCTACCTAATTATTTACATCAATGCCTTTTACAACTCAAACTCATTTAGTATGACCATCACTAATGGTATCTACTACACCACCTCCTTTCAACATTCCAACAGGCCCCTCTATGAAACCCCAGGCTTCAGAAGCCTTTCATACTTTCTTTGTTCCTTTCATCCCTCATATACCAAGTTAAACTTCCTTCTCCTTATTCAACTCACCTATGATGGTAGTCACACAATCTTTCCTATCTATACCAGTGCAATGACATAGCTTCAAACCATTCACCCTTCTCCTCAACCATTAGTACAAACACCGTAGCCTACCGAGATTCCAAAGACTTGGTTCAACACTTCCAAATGATCCAAGACCTTAGCTAAGAGCTATAGTAGCTTGAAGTTAGTACAACATAAATGCTAAGGGTTATGAACTTCTACCAGGATGATTCCATTAGCCCTACTATTCTCCAAATCACATTACCTATGGGCATGCCTATGCTAAACTTTGCCAAATACAATGGTGAAGGGAATCCTAATGCACACCTGGTCAACTTTTGATTTGAGTGCCTCCTTTTGCAAGCTTGGCCACAAATAATATTACGTATTTTCCCTATGTTAGTACAGGGAAAAGGGTTTGGATTTGTATTAAACCTTGCCTAGAGGTTCCATCTCTTTCCTTGAGAACTTAATAAACCAATTTGTCAATTGCTTTAGATACAACTTGAAGCCAAATATCACATTGGACAAACTTATGATGGTGAAGTAGGGATTACTCGAACTAGTTCAAAGGTTCATTCAGAGATGGAATTCAACACTTAGTGAGATTTCAGAGACTATCTCTAAAATCCTCCTTTTGGCCATCTTTAAGGGAGTAACAAGTAACTTCATCAAGTTAAAGTTCTACTACTTAGAGCATCGATCACTAAGCTAAGCCTTTTTGCAAACTAAAAACATTGAGGAAACAATTGAGGCTAGTAATGATTTTGTGTATGTGGTTTATAAAGATTAACATGCAAGGAGAGATAGGGAGAAAATTTTTACATGCCACCTAGAGCTAGTAGGTATGGTCATACGCTTATGATGTAGACATTACATGTGGAGTCCCGGTGGGTTTTTAGTATGAGTTAATGTATTTTATATGTTATGGGGCTTCATTTTTTGTTATGATTATGAAGTATTTACATGGTTAACTAACGTGATTATGCACACTAGCCCTATGTGATACATTAGATAGGTGTGTTGTTGGCAGGGGTGTGGGATTGGGGTACAAGGACACTAATCTAGTATGTTTCATGCTTAATGTGTGATTTTAGTATGTAGGCATTTGTACTATAGCACTATGTTGCATGATGTTTGGGTGTGGTTTTGGCATGTGAATGTGTAGAGCATATGATAAGGATCTCGTAGGTTCAAATGGATTTTGATTTGGAGTCACGGTGTGCTTGTTATGCAAAAGTTTATGGTATTAGTTGCCGAAATGGAAAATGAAAATAACTTATGAAAATTGTTTTTGAAATAATAATAATAATAAAGAATTCAAATGGAAGAAACAAAAAGAAAAAAAGAAAAGAAAAAGTAACTCATGTAACGTGAGGAGCACATTGTTAGTTTTCTTTATGTGTATTATGTGTATTTTTTTTCTTTATTATTTGCACCACCAATGTTGATCACCATTTTTGTCTATTGCTGCCACAAGTAACGTGGCCTAAAACCTTATTTTATTTTCTTAAGAGACCACTACCTTGGGTCTATTTTATGTGTTGTCTTTTTGTTTAGAAATAGAAACACACTAAACAGAAACACATAGGAGTTTGTTTTTACGATTTTTCTTTCTGTTCTCTTCTTCTTTTTGGATATTGAGCCTTGAGACACTTTTTGCTTGCTTTGAACTTGGATTTGGGATTGCTACGATCATATCTACATGGGTGTAGAACTTTTTTGGAGTGAAATGGAGTCTTGCTGGATTTTTGAAGATTTTCTCCTTATTTTGGCTTTTCTACCCCAACAATTTTAATTGGTGGGTTGTCTTTACCTTTTTCTTGTATTTTTGTGCTAGATTAGTGTATATGATCACGTGATGGGGGCATGTGGGATGGTTAGCTCAAAGTTTGAGCATAGGCATATTATTTTGCATGTTTTTCAAAATTGTACGATTTTTGTTACGAATTGTTTATTAATATCTATGGGATGTATTGGATGATGTGGACTTGTGGAATATGATCTGTGGTGCTGATGAGCCTCGTATGATTGGAATATGTTATTTGTGGGGCCTATTGAGGCATGAGTGTTTTTTTGGGCATTCCAAATATTATTTTATTAATAAAATTTTGAACGTGCATAACTTTGCTTCCAAGAGTCCGATTTAGGTAAAATTAGTGTTGTTGGAATTATTTTGGAAAGCACTGTCTAATCATGGGATTAGTTTTCTCTTTGGGTATANAATTATTGTGGAAAGCACTGTCTAATCATGGGATTAGTTTTCTCTTTGGGTATATATCATTTTGAAGGTTATTCTAGTGGTCATTTGTATGGAAATACGTATCTTTTGAGGAACATTGTATTATTTTGTCATATTGAGGTCTTCATATTATTCTGTCGTAGCGTGGTATTGTTTTCCTAGAATAACTGTAACTGTTAGGGGTGGAGATGTGTGATTATGTTGTTTGGGTATGTGGTGCTTATGACCTGTGTTGGCTCAAGCTAGCCAAACTATGTATATGTTTTCACAACAACGCTTGTGATAGTTGTTGGTAGGTGGTGCTAGCATGAGGGTGTGGACCAATTGGTGATGAGGCACCTTGGAGGTAGTATGGATTGACTCCCACTATGATGCATTAGTGAGGCTCCTATCTTAGGCCTCATCTTGAGAGTGGGAGAGCATAGGTGTGTTCATCCCTATGGCTAGTTCGTGGCATAGGTGTGTTTGTCCTTGATAAATCATGTTTTTCATACACTCCGATATCGAGGCGGCTACGATATCGGGTACATAATATCAGGTACTTGATATCACAGACCAAGATGCAATATGATACATTCGATATCGCAAGGTTACTCCCGGGTCTATAAATATAGCCCCTAGGCACACGATTGGGAGTAGTTTTTGGCAATCAAGTAGTGAAACTCTTACAGTTTTTTCATTTGAGAGTTAGAATATTTTTCAAGTGCCTGCAATAGGAGGTCTAAGTGTGAATGAATCTTTATTCAAGCATTGATGTACCTAAGCACACCATTGTGTTGGTAATAAAGATGAACTCTTTGATTCATTCCTTGCAGCACTTGTGACTTTCTTTCTTATGCATTTATATTTCATGCAATTTACATAAACATTATTTATGTAGTAATTACTTTTGATTAATCAAGCAACTCATTAAGATACATAAGCACAATCCCTTTGAACATACATATGACACTTGGTAGCTTAGAAATGACTAGTGTTTGACAGCCCAGCAGTGTTTGCACAAAGTTCAAGATGTGTCTGGGAAGTGGGAACGGTTACTTGTGTTAGGCTAGATTAAACCATAGTTTACTTAGAATCTAATCACTCTTACTTTTATTCTTGTTCTAGGCAAGTAATTTGGTAAAACACAAAATAATAAAAATATTATGCCTCAGTCACACTTACCCATACAATTGCATTCCACTAGTGGGACTGGGAAGACAACGAATGGACAACGTGCATGCACTATTTAGCTCTAGCGTACTTAGTAATTATAGTTTGCAGAATTCGACTGTATCACACATGAACACCTATGATTCGTATGGTTGGATGTAGGGGTACCTTGCTACTCATCATTGGTGCCATTACCGGGGACTGTAGTTCTACGTATGTTATCTAAACCTAGTGAAACTTAGGAACCTTTTTGTTCAAACCCGAAGAGTCAAATCCTATGAAAATAAAAATTATTATAACTAAAGTAAACCTTAACTACCCACTATTTATAAGTTCATTAATACAAAATGTCTTCTTCTCATAGGAGCCAATCTCTGCCCAAGACAGTCTAGGTGCCTCAACAATACTGGGTGGTATATGCTCATCCCAATGAGTATGTATTGGACTTCACCTTCATCTTGGATCAAGATAAACTACTAGATCCAGCTAACATTGTGTTGTCCCCTAACCGATCTATTTTAGTAATGCTCCAACTAATGCTCACACAACACAGGCTTCAACATCTTCATGGAGAATACAAGATGTGAGATCCCAACTCAAGGGATTATCATCCCATAGAAGCACAAAAATTAAGGGATTGTTAGCTGGAGCACCAACACGAGCTTGTGAAGGGCAAGGGGTCAAATATTTTTCCACCTTCTCTTGGCCCAATTGATGAAGGTGACCACTTCTTTAGTGATTCTCCTCTCTTTGACTTTGTTCAAGGAGCCCTTAACTAGAATGTACAATCCACAATTCATAATCTAGGTTCTGGTCAAAACGGATCCAATGACAAAAATGGATCTAGAGAAGCAAGTTAGGAAAAGGGGAACAAAGGAGATCACGATCATGATCATGGTTGCGAGCATCGAAAGAAGGGTTATAGGCATCAACGTGGAGTAAGTTCTCCTTCTTCTTTCCCTTCATCATCATATTCTTCTTCTTTATTTGGCTTAGATTGTGGCCATAGAAAGAATAACCATGATGGAGGTGATCGATGGGACCAGAATAATAGAATTGACCATCGGGACAATCGTGACTGAAGACATGGACAATCTAGAGAGGCCCATCATCAAGAAAGAAGGGCTAGTAGAGAACATTGTAGGCACCATTATCATGGCCTTGACGAACCTTTACTCTCTACTCAAGGCATGTTGAATATTATAGAGGCTATGAGGATTCCAACAAGGCATGTGAAAGATAGTAGAATAAAAAGGTTAGACATGAACAACATCCCTCGGTTCAAGGGAGGATATGATGCTAACCCACAAAATCATCTTCAAGCCTTTCAAGGTGCATGTGCCTTGCAAAATATTGAGAACGACTAGCAAAAGCTAAAATTATTTCCAAGGATACTCATAAAGGAAGTAACGAATTGGTATCGATCCTTGGAACCAGAATCAATCAGGTGGTGAAGTACGATGTTGGAATTATTCAATGACAAATATCAAATGTACTCCCCTGTATCCAATCTAAGGAAACAAATTCAAGGGTGGAAGTAAGAAAATCATGAACCCTTGGATGTTGCTATTGGCTGATACTACTCTCTATTGCATAGGTGTCTCGCCCATGAATACTCTCAGCTTAATCAACTTTGCCATATCATGGACAGGTTACGGTCAGAAACTAGGAAAACCCTTGGCATCTATGCCTAAGGGAGATTGATAGAGTTAAGCATCCATCGGATTCAAAAATTAATTGAGTAGGTAACCAAGGAGGAGGGAGAATTGAGAAAATGAAAAAGTGCAAAAGAATACAATAGCAATACTTCTATTCGTAAAAGGGAAGTTTGATTTTTTGATAGTGAGGATGAATTCACCAGAGATGAGGTGGTTAATCAGAAAACCTTGCCACTCCATAAATTGTAATCAGAAATCACGGATAAGGTTGATCAATTATGGGACTCCATGGAAAATAAGTTTCAAGTTGTCTTATAAATTTCTAAAGAGTCTAAAGAGCAAAGTCTTGAGCATGAGCATTGGAGGCGTAAGGAAGCTGAACATGCCATATCTAAGGGTAAAGTTAAAATGGGTACGATAGAGATGGCTACGAATAGCGACTTAGATGATGATGGCGGGTGTGACGTCTGCCAATATGAGCAACTTAAGGGATGTTGTCTAGTTGTGTCACACTTGTAGGAATCTGGGGTGTATGCCTTACATCCATGACTTGCACAAAGGCAAACACCCAAAAGATTACCTTATCCACAAGGCAATCCTTGACGGTTCCACCAACCACAACAATACTATCCAAGTGCAACTCCACTGCAACCTTACAAATTGTACTAGTAGTGGCAGCAACCACAATTGTGGGCGTTGCCACCTCCAAGACGGCAATACACTTACTAGCAACCAAATCCCTATGGTTAGTATGTTTAATAACCTTCATCTCCATGGGACTCCTCTAGTCATGTTGCTGCTTATGAATCTCACCACTACCCTCCTGAAGTATACCAATCGCCCTATCCAAGGAGGGATGCCACCTACTATCCTCATGCACCTCCTATCCCTATACCTACTCTTCCATCTCCTGCACAACTATCACCAGCTCTGTCCATGCAGGGTGAATTACCTACACAACCACAATAAAGGAACACTACAAGGGTAGTTAATCTACAATTGGTTAACCCATCAAGCGGGTCAGAACCATGAATAAAGAAAAGATCCTTCTTTCGACCTCGCAGTCCATCAAAGCCCTCAGACACATCGATGGTTAGTAACCTTGTTCCTCTACCTTCATCTATTTCATCTTTATCCATGTCCCCTTTAAACCAAAATCCTTCTCGAATCCATACTGTAATGCTAACCCATGTTGTATCTGATTGGATTTGAGCTGGTAACCTACCCAGAAAGTTAACTGATCCCAAGAGCCCCCTATTATACTTGCAAATTGCTAGTAATGAGCCTTGTAAAGCTCTTCTTAGCTCTAGTTCTAGTATTAATTTGATCTCACATGAGATGTACACAATGTAGAACCTTCCTCCCTTAAGGAAGAGCAGAATTCAGCTGGAACTAGTAGACCAGGCCATCACTATTCTATTGGGACTGGTAGAGGACATCATAACCACCATTTGTGAGTGGTCATACATCGTCGATTTCCTAGTAATCAAAGTGAAGAACTGCAAGGGGGACTTTCTAATTATTATTGGAAGGGCGTGGTTAAGTATTGTTGATGCCAAAATGGGCATTAGAGATCTTTCCTTGGAGATATCAAAAGAAAATGAATTTGGAAAGATCAAGAAGAAGAGGGTTCCATGTATTGCATACAATGATTCAAGGTTCCATTGTGTATAGAAGTTATGGTCAGTAAAGTAAACATCTATGTCTACATGCAAGTAGTATGCACCAGAAGCTGAGATCCAAAAATGTCTATATGTAGTAGCCACACAGCAAGAAGGCACTAGTGGTTGACAACTGATTCTAGCAATAGTACATTATGCATGGAACTTACTGAGGGCCTAACATACGAATGTGTTACAAGTATGGATGAACTCAAGCAAGTTTATCACTAGCTCTTTGAAGGAGCAAATGATGATGTTAGTTGAGGTGAGCTGGAAATTCTTGACAATTTTAAACAAGAAGAAGTTGATGAGGTTGGTTATCATTAATGCTGAGCTTGCTGCAGAACAAAAGAAAAAGCTGATAAAGGTTGTGGAAAAATGGTTAGTAGTCTTTGCTTGGTCATATTCCAAACTCATTGGGATAGATCCAAGAATATGCCAATAACAAATATACATTGACCCTACCGTTAAGTCGAAATGACAATCGCAACAGCATTTGAGTCCCAAGTTAAAGCAGATTATCAAAGAGGAGAGTGAACAACTCCTCAAGGGGGATTCATCTACCCTATCATAGACAATGAGTGGGTCAATCCACTTATGATCGTACCTAAGAAAGGAGGCAAATGGCATGTGTGCATCAACTTCTGACTACTCAACATGGCAACTTTCAAAGATCATTTTCCATTACCTTTTGTAGATGAAGTGTTGGACACCATTTCTAGGCATAGTTCTTATAGCTTTCTGGATAGTTATAGTGGCTATAACCAAATCCGGATTGCACCAGAGAACTAGGCAAAGACAACTTTTACAAGTCCTTGCGGGACTTTTGCTTAGCGTTAGATGTCATTTGGTCTATGTAATGTCCCAGCCACATTTCAACGATTAGTTCTCAGCATTTTCCAACAACAAATCAGTAGCAAGGTAGAAGTCTTGATGGATGATTTTTCTACCTATAGAGCTATGTTCGAGCAAGCCCTGGACCGTCTTGAGTAGGTGTTGAAGAGATGTGTTAAAACAAACCTTTGGCTGAATTAGCAAAAGAGTCATCTTATGGTCTAGAAAGGCATAGTTTTGGGGCATCGCATTTCAAAAGCAAGAATCAAGGTGGACCCTAAAAAAATAATGGCCATTTAAGGAATAACCTATCAACCCAAAATAGTTAAAGAAGTACAATCATTCCTTGGTCATATTGGCTACTACTGATGCTTCATCAAGAATTTTTCCAAAATTGCCAAGCCATTGCTAGAATTGACAAAGAAGGATGCATCATTCATCTAGAACCTTACATGTGAAACAGCATTTTAGCAATTGAAACAAAAGCTTGTTGAAAACCCAATTTTTCAAGCACCTGATTGGTCCAGACTATTTCATGTGATGACCGATACATCGAATTATGCTTTGGGGGTAGTGCTTACATAGATGGATGATCAAAATCATCTATATTACATTCATTGCGCAAGCTGGAGCATTGCAAGTGCACAGATGAACTACACCATCATAGAAATGGAGTTGATGGTAGTGGTGTTTGCCTTAGAGAAGTTTAGGCACTATGTGCTTGGCTATAAAGTCTTCGTGCACATAGATCATAGAGCCATTTGATTTGTAATGAATAAACTAATGATGAACCCCCATGTCATACAGTAGCTCATGATTTTGTCGAAGTTTGATCTCACGATGGTAGATCAAAGGGGTGTGGAGAATGTGGTCATGGATCACTTATCGTGACTAAGATGGGATGACAAGGAGAAACAAAGCTCCTTATCTAATCAATTCCTTGATGAATCTCTCCTTATAGGGGCTATTAATGCAAAAATGCCCAATGAACCAATATGGTATGATACTATCCTTACTTATCTACTTAAGCAAGAACTACCACAAGGGTTGGACACTAAAAGAAATAATAGTTTCTTCATTGAGTCAAGCATTTCATGGAGATTCATGCAGACCTTTACAAAGTCTATCCTGATGGCTTGGTACGTTGGTGTGTTCATGATACGAATCAACTGCACATTCTCTAGGATACTCACAAAGGTCCTTGTGTGGGCCATTATGCTGGGAGATGCACGACCATAAAAATTCTCATGGAAGGATATTATTGGCCAACAATCTTTAGGGATGCACATCAATTCATCTATGCTTGTGATCGTTGCTAGAGGGATGGTGGAATGATAGCTCAAATAAAGATACCACAGTAATGGATTCAACCTCTTGAGCCATTCGATATTTGGAACATTGACTTTATGGGTCCCATCGCACCTTTAACAAATGGAAAGGCATATATAATAGTTGTAGTTGACTATTGCACCAAGTGGGTAGAAGCAACAGCCGTCATCGATTGTACATCCACCACTGTTGCATGGTTTGTACAAAAAAACATCATAAATAGGTTTGGTATACCTTGTGCATTAATTTCTGATAATGGAACTCATTTTACAAGTGCTAGTTTCTGAAAAACTGATGTAGTGCTTTGGGGTTGAGCATAAACTCACAACACCATATCACCCCCAAGCCAATGGTCAAGTTGCGGTTACTAATTGGGAGATTACAAAAATTTTAATGCTTACCATTAGCAAATACTGAAGGGACTAGAGCACCAAATTAAATGATGCCCTTTGGGCCTATCACTCTACATGGAAGCTTCCCATAGGTTATTCTTCCTATGAGCTCGTGCATGGAAAACTAGCAACATTGCCCATCGAATCCGAACTCTGTACACTCTCCATATCCTGTGATCTTGACCTAAATCTAAGTCTAGCATAGAAAGAACGATTAATGAATCTCAACTTGCTAGACAAAAATTGGTTAATGGCCCTATCATCCAATGAAACACATAAGGCATTCAACAAGAAATTCCATGACCTCAAAATAAGAAAAGTCAAGTTCCAACTAGGAGACAAGTTTCTCCATTGGAATCCTGCACATGTACCTGAATGAACCAAATTTTAAACGTTATGGAAAGGACCTTACATTATTAATGAGACTTTTCAATCTAGGGCCATGATCATCTACAAATTTGACAGCCCAAATAAGAAACAACTAGTCAACATCAAATAAATAAAACATTTCCATGAGCCCATGCCAACCAACTGAACAAACACCTTGCCAAATGGACAACCATGCTCAATCTTTTAAATCTCCCCCTTCCAACTTATTCATGGGGAAGATGGCCACCCATACTGACACTTTATGTGGCTCCTTAGTTTTTTGATCTTTTTATTTTACACATTTTTGTTTTTACTACTTTTCTTTTTCATATTCTTTGTTTTACATATTTATTTACATATTTGTAATTTTCAGGTTATTATGATTTTCTAAGTTTTTGTTTTACACCATTGTTAATATATTTAATACTTATTGCCCACTCTTTTACTTTCTTTTGTGTTTACTTGTGTTTGATGTATTTCTTTGATTTTTCTACTAATAAGGTGGTAGGTACAATGGTAATGTGCTACCTGATGATGGTATGTTTCATTTGTAATTTGATTATTGATGTCTGGTTTTTGACTTTGAATGTCATTACTGACGATTGGGCATGGTTTATTTTCATGTAACAGGTAGTGAGTCCACATCATCCACCCATCCACATACTTTATGGTTTTGCTTGTTTTGGAAATGTGTATTCCCTTCTTCATTAATGTGACTGTAATAAATTAGGAAAGAATCAAAGGTTTGGATAGGGTGTGGCTTCAATGGGATGTGGTGTTCTTCATGCTTTTCTGTTTTCCTATGTGCAGGAGTGTTCTCATGAGCTTCTCACTATTTTGCGTCATTTCAGAATAAGAAGTCAAATAAGTCCTTACATGGTGTGGTGCTCATAAAAAAAAAAACAAATATGATGATTCAAAGCACATCCCTTGGACAAAATAAATGCAAAAAACACATGGGTCTTTGCATGGTGTGGTTCTTGTTCAAACAAAAAAAAACATGGGAATTCAAAGCACACCTCTTAGACCAAATAAAAGGGCTACAAGAACTAGTTATAAGACTTGTCTTGTCTCCTTTAACTAAGGCCCTTTCTCACTCCTTAATTTCTCTCCAATTTGGAATAGTGGTTATTTTATGAGAGCATTTTTGTATCTTAGGGAATGGACTAGCCTTAGAATGTCAATGTGAAGTTACTGAAAATGGTTGGTTTTGGTCTGGACTGAGGATGGATCCTACCTAGTCATTTAATTACAAACTCCATAAGGGACTTCATGTGACCATAAGTAGGAATTGCATTCCATTCTCTCTATCATCCATCTATGCTTTTCATGCCTCACCTCACTATCAGTTTCATGTTTTGATTCAATGTTCTGGTTTGATGTGTTGAGTTTCTTAGTCAGTTACTTTTGGATTTTTTTACTTAACTTTCTATAACCATTAATCATCCATGGAGGCCACGAACTCCTTGGTTTGAAGTTATGCAAGTGCATAAAAGGCCTGTGCCTACTTTGGGGAGGACCCACTTGCATATCTTTTGGTTTGGTTAAGTTAATTTCTTTACCCTTAGACATTGTTACAATCAAATTCTTTTTATTTACCCCATCCATGCCATCCAAATTGTACACATCTTCACAACTATTTTTAGTGAAATTATTCTTTTTATTATTGTGAATTTTTTTACCCTCTTTTTAGTATTCCTTGTGTTAAGCTTTTTTTGCATTTTATGGACCACTTCTCTTAACCCATGTATTAGTATTTCCACTAAAACTATCAAGCAACCAATCTATTACAAATTCAACTTGGCTAGATAAAATCACCAATGAGACAAGGTATTCAGTTGTTATCTGTTACACTTTATATACTAATCCTTGATTTTGTTGTGATTGCAATGGGAAGCATGGACTGGAAGCAGGATTATCATTGCCAAGGAGGATGCAACAATATCACTCATGAGAGATTATTCATGATTGCTGGATCTCTTTTACCTCTTCCTCATTCTTCTGTTGCCAAGAGGGGTTGGATGTCCTTTGGATCCATGGGTGTTCTTTCCTATTGTCATGAACACCCAGTTTTGTACACAATTGTAATGTTGTATGCTCGGGCACTTTTGTATTTGTTTATTTTCTCTATGTCACTTTGCATGTCAGTCGAATAGTCCACACCCCCTAATATATTGTGTAAAGGACTTGTTCCTCTTCTTCTGTACTTAAGGATAAGTTTTCATTCAGTCGTGGGGATATGATAAATCATGTTTTTCATACACGCTAATATTGGGGTGGCCATGATATTGGGTAAGCGATATCACAGCCCAAGATGCGATATCGTACATTCGATATCGTAGGGTTACTTCTGGGTCTATAAATACAGCCCTCAGGTGCATGATTGAGAGTAGTTTTTGGCAGTCAAGTAGTGAAACTCTTGCAGTTTGTCCATTTGAGAGTTAGAATATTTTCCAAGTGCCCACAGTAGGAGGTCTAAGTGTGAACAAATCTTTATTCAAGTATTGATGTACTTGAGCACACCACTGTGTTGGCAATAAAGATGAACTCTTTGATTCATTGCTTGCAGCACTTAAGAATTTCTTTCTAATGCATTTGTATTTCATGCAATTTACATAAACGTTATTTATGCCATAATTACTTTTGATTAATCAAGAAACTCATTAAGATACACAAGCATGACCCCTTTGAACATACATGTAACACTTGGTAGCTCAGAAACAACTAGCGTTTGATAGCCCAGCAGTGTTTGCACAAAGTTCAAGATGTGTTTGGGAAGTGGGAATGGTTACTTATGTTAGGCTAGATTAGACCATAGTTTACTTAGAATCTAATCACTCTTACTTTTATACATATTCTAGGTGAGTAATTTGATAAAACACAAAATAATAACAATCTTACGCCTCAGTCACACTTAACCATACAATTGCATTCCACAAGTGGGACTGGGAAGACAATGAATGGACAACATGCATGCACTATTTAGCTCTAGTTAACTTAGTAATTATAGTCTGTGGAATTCAGCCGAATGACATGTGAACACTTGTGATTCATAAGGTTGGGCGTAGGGGTACCTTGCTGCTCATCAATCCCTATCGCCAGTCCTATAGAAGGTTAGTGGTTGCGGGTCATAGGTTGATAGATCCTAGCACTAATTGGATAAATAAAAGACCTACATGCAATGGCTATTATGAGTACTCATGGCAATGTTTCACATGCTACATTGAGCACAGATATGCTAGAAACCACATGGGCTATGTATGTGATAGTATGGGTTTGTGAGTCATATTGTTGAGAATAGGTGTTCTGTTGGAATTATGATTGTGTGGATCATGAACTATTTATGGTATATCATGGGTATGATGACATGGGCATGATAGATGATGTTGGTCCATGGCTTTGTTTGTGCTTGTATGATCATATGTTAACTTTATGGTTGATATGATGTGTGTTGTTTTGAGCATGCATGAGACTAATATTATTGCAGGTTGCCTTGTATCCCACTCCTCTCCTCTAGTGCAACACTTGTCGACCATCTAGTAGGGGAAGTGTAAAGGCTTTCCACTTAGTTGTGTATTGACTTTCTTTTATTATAGGTGAAAGGCGTAGGAGCCTAGAGGAGCATGAAGAGAGAGAGTAGAGGAGGGAAAATCCTTTAGTACTTGGTTATTGTATATTTTCATGTATAGTAGTGTAGACTAGATATCCTTGTATGAAACTCTATGTATTGTACTCTTCTATATACGATGATGAGGTTTATGTGGTTTTTGTATTTTCGTAGAGTAGTGTATAGTTTGCTTAATATAGAGACATGCATTTTTATGAAGTGATATGATGTTTAGTTTTTGGTATGGTAGGAAAGTTCTGTCTTGTCTAACTTTTCTTATTATCATGTATTCTGCACATTATTGGTTCTTGATATCATGCTTTTGTGTTTTAGTTATCATGCTTTTATGCTAATATTACTTGATCCTAGGCATCACCTTATCCTAAGCTAGGGTAGGATGTTACAAAAACTAAGCAAGAACAAACAATTATGGCTGTAGTATCCAAGGATACAAAACAAGCAGAAAGGAGAAAGTCTCTACAATGTAATACATCTTCTGACTCATCTTAATGATCTACCTTCTATGCTCCCAACTAATCAAGATCAGATTTTCAGTGAAAAGACCAATCAAAGTACACTAGGTTGTCTATGAAAACCTTTGAGTTTTTAGAATAGTTGCTTAAAGACAATCATATACAACATAAGAAAAAGGAAGCCTGTAAGAGGCATGATCATCTTTTTGACATAGCTAAAGACCCAACAATAGTAAAAAAAGATGATCTGAAACTACCAAAGTACTTTAGACTGGATAGGTTTTGCCATTACCATCAAATTATCAATCATGACACCAAGTTTTACTTAGTATTAAAAGATGACATCCAGAAGATGATTGACCATGGAAAGCTAGTGTCGGATGAGCCCAACNCTAAACATCATATCACTTCATAAAAATGCATGTCTCTATATTAAGCAAACTATACACTACTCTACGAAAATACAAAAACCACATAAACCTCATCATCGTATATAGAAGAGTACAATACATAGAGTTTCATACAAGGATATCTAGTCTACACTACTATACATGAAAANAAACCAAATGTTTCCAATCTTTCTAAGGCTAGGGAATCATTTGTTATCTGGGTCCTTCCATCTTTAACAAGAAAACCTATGACAAATCATGACCAAAGCTTACCTATAGTGGCCAATAACTCATTGGTTAGCAAGAAACCATCACCATCGCAAAGGTGATGAAAACAACTTGTCACTAAACCAACAACTAAGCCCACTAAAGGTAGCCAACAAAAAAAGGCTTGAAAACAAGTTGACCCTTCAAGACCTACACCAATATTAGATACACCCATGAATAAGGTGACCAAGCCACATATGTTGAAACGTGAGCCAAAAATCCTATGGAGAATGGAGGAAATCAAGACCATTGAGGTTGAAAATCACACACTAAGGGAAAGAATTTCTTCACAATAATGGAAGAAGCCAAACGGTCGCTAAAAGAAAAAGAACACGTCACTGAACTTATATGACTTAGTCATGACTTCTTCTACTCATAGAGGTACACTAGATCAAGTGTTAACTTCTATCCTTGTGAGTGGAGACATGCCTACCAACAAAGAATCCATCCACTTTGTCATTGAGCAAGTTTTGCTTAGGGAAAATGGGCATCAACCCATGTTTAACTTTCATGATAGTGAGGTGAAGATTGAATCACAAAACAAAGAAGTGTTATTTGCTCCTCTCTTCTTTACCATATGTGTTGGCAAGTACAAGGTTCATCGTGTCCATGTGGATGATGGGATGAAAATTGACATAATATCATACACTATTGTTAAGAAACTAGGCTTAAATAAAAACATCTAGGAAACCTCTACCTTTGCACTCAAGTCATTCAATGGGTATGAGTAGTAGTTCAAGGTTCTATCTCATTGGATTTCATAGCTAGAGAATAATTTCCCATGTACGCCAACTTTCTAGTAGTTCAAGAGACATCCAGCTTCAACTTGATCCTATGAAGGCCATGGTTGGCTAAGCTTCGCATGGTCTCATCTCCTATATACTAGAAGATCCATTTACCATATGAATGTGGTGAAATTGTTATTCATGGGAACAACATGTGATCACCATTTGTCAACACCATCTGTCAACAATGTCAACATTGACCAAGGTTCAAAGGTGGAGTTTCAAGAGGAAACTTCCAAAACTCAACCTGGGACTAGTGACATCAACAACTACTACAATGTTAACAATGCCAACTCTAAAACCTTAAACAATCAATGAAAACACTGGTTGATTATCATATTGAATAGGAAGAATGATGAAACTAAGATCGCACAAAAGAGCCCCTTGATGTATTAGAGATCAAGTAACAAATACATCTATGATGTATTATTTCTTCTTTTGTTAATGGTCATTTGTCCACTTTTGCAACCTTATCTCATGTTTTATTATTTTTTTATCCTTATATATTCTTTTGAAGGATATCCCATACTTGCTAGACAAGTGTACACATGGCTAGCCAAGGCCTAAAATTAGCAAGATAATGACATGCTAGGGCATAAAATTGGTAAATATAGGGCTTCACAAAGCATTACAAAATCCAAAAAATTTCTAAAATGCCTAAAACCTATTCAAAATTACTCATATGCTAGGATTTGAAATCCTACATGCTGGGAATTCAACCAAAAGTGCCCACATGCTATGCATGTAAGATCCACCTGCTGTGGCAGCATGTGGGGTAGTGTGTGAAGCCTCAACAACTATCTATCTTAATTATTACATTTTAACGTTGGCTTGGGATGGATCCTATAGTGCCAAATTCCTCCAGAACCCTAAACACTACCTTAGGGGCTCTAATATGCCAAAAAATGAGTCAAAAGTACCAACAAAAAATCCAAGCTTTATCCCACATGCTAGGCTTTTAGCCCTACATACTAGCCAACGTGTGAAGGTAATGTGTGAGGTTGTGAACTAGTTTTACCATGTCAAAATTTGCTTAAGACTTACCTAGTGGACCCCGTGGAGCCTAAAGTGAATAATTGGTTGGAAATTTGATTCTGACAAGTTGCAAAAGCCAGGTTGGAGCTTCATAAGTTGGAAACCCTAGCTTCATACATTGGCTAGCATGTGGGGTAGTGTGTTGGCTTTAATAGGCTCTCTTCTAGCTTTAAAAAACACTTAAAAATTGCATATCTCTATCCAAAACCCTGGGCACTGAAGCTAGTGGTTCTAGAGCTCTAAAACCAAGTTGAAAAAGCTCGAAATTAGTGAAAATTTATCCCACATGATGGGAATATAGGTTTTACACATTGGCTAGCATGTGGTGTGATGTGTGAAGAGTTTTGATAAGTTTCTACTAGTCAAAATTGCCTAAAATATGACTAGTAGAGCTTGAGAGACCTAAAGTGGAAGAAAAGATAAGATTTGATCTCTTTTGAGCCAAGAAAAGCTAATTTTGAGCCTCACACACTGAGCACATAAGTTCCACATGGTAGCTAGTGTGTTTAGCAGTGTGTGAGCTTCCAAAAATCTTTTACTTAGCTTCTTCTGACCTTAGAATATCTATTGTCTATATACTTAACCTAATATACTATCATAAAAGCTTAGAGGAATAGAAAACTAGTTGAAATAGCTTCACAGGCTAGGATTTTAACTTCACATGATGGAACCTTAGTTGCCGAATTCTAGCTAGTATGTGAGCTATCCTATGAAGCATAAACAAGATTTTCTATCATCCAAAATAACTTTAAAATTGTCATACAAGCTATTAAATCTTAGTCAATTATCGAGAAGCCTTAAGAAAGCAAAAAATGAAGTCAAAATCTTCTAAAACTAATAGTGTTGAGTTCCACATGATTAGATATTAGGCCCACATGCTAGCCAGATTGTGGGCTCATCATGTGAGTCTCACATGAATGAACAACAATACAAAAACTGCATATTAATTTTCCAGAGAGTTTCACATGGTCTAGGAGTGGAAAGTTTAGTAGAAATTGGACTTTTTGAGTAATTAGGAGCTACTTTTTGATCCCACATGTTGGGCAACATGAGGAGCAATGTGAGGTAGTAGCAAGAACCTACATGAGCTTGAAACCTTGATCAAATTAGTCAAAAGACTAGCAAAATCCTTCTCCCAATATTGGATGCTTCCCTAAGAGCCTAAAACTATCAAAAAACTAGTTGAAATGTTTGGAAAATTGCCTAGTTAGATCCCACATGATGGGCTATTAGTCCCACATGTTGGCTAGCATGTGAATTCGATGTGTGAGTCTTTTAATGATCTAGATTTGGTCAAAAAAAGTATCCATTAGTTTGTTTGTGCATCTAAAAGACCTAGGCTAAAAGAGAGAGCAAGAAAATGACCTTAATAAGCCATTGGGTGGTGATTTTGGAGCTCACACACTAAGAAGGTAGGCTTCACATGCTGGGTAGCATGTGGAGTAGTGTGTGCGAATCCCTAGCGCTTTACCATGCTTCAAATCTTGCTCAAAGTACCTAAAAAAGCCAAAGATCTCATAATACAACTCCAATGCTACCATAGGAACTTAGGAAGATGCAAAAACCTAGTCAAAAACTTCTAAAAGCTACTAAGTACAATTCCACATGATGGAAATCTTGTCCTACACACTAGTAAACATGTTGGACAATGTGATGAGTTTTCATGTAGGATATAGCATAACCAAAACTGCACATATGTGGATAAGTAAGCTTCAAAAACCTTGAGATGGAGGAATAGCCAAGATCTTGACTTTCGCAATCTAGGAAAACTGGTTTCTAGTTTCACACAATGGGACACCTTGTTCCACATACTAGCTAGCATGTGAGCTTAGTGTGTGGAGCTCTAGCAAGCCAAAACCTTGTCCAAACTGGCCTAAACATAGCCCAGAACAATCGAACAAGCCTTAAACCAGTGTTGAGCAATTTGGATGTGGTCAAACTAGGTCAAAAAGCCCCAAATTTGGTAGGAATTCTTCACACATTGGGAATTTAGGTCCCACATGCTGGAGAGGCGGTCCAGAGTGTCCACATGCTATAGGAACAATCCCCACATGTTAAGAATTCAATATTTTAGCTTTTGTAGATTGTTTGATCATGAGAAGCCAATTTTCAAGGAGTTTACAACTAGTTTACATAAGTTTTTTTTTGCCTATTTTCATTATTTTTTTACTTATTCTAACAATTTATAGCTTGCTTCTTCTAAATTTTTACTTATTGTAACCATTTATGGGTTGTTTTCACCAGATTTTTCCTTATTTTGACCATAAAATCAACTAAAAATAAATAAATATTACTACTGTTGATCACCTTTGACCTTTTTTTACCTTGTTTGTGCCATCATTTGGTATCCTGTCGCATCATTTGATGTTATTTTTTAGCACTTTAACCCTCATCCTACCTCATTCCACCTTACTTTGCCCTCTTTAGCCTTGTTTTACTTTGTCATTACAATAATTTACATTATTTTAACATTGTTTATTGATATTATCATGTAGATGCCACTTGAGATGCTTATGTTGGCATGAAGGATTAAGCTATAAGGATAAGAAAGCAAATTTAACTAGCCTTTAAGCCTAAATAGTTCCTCCTTATAACATTGTTTGACCAAGTTGGCCTTCAATGCCTAAATTGAGAGCTTGTAAGCCCTTAATCATCTACTCTTAATGTCATGCAATGGCTTAACTACCCTTGACCTTGAGGCTCAAAACATCATAAAAGATTTCATAGCTGAATTACCCATTTCAAACCATGACGGTGAGGAGAAAACCTTGAAACCAAGTTCCTCACTAGAACCTTAATTTTCCCAAAACATCACGAAAACTCTGCAAGGTAATATTAGAACCTTCATATGGCCATGATTACATCTAACATTAACGTACTTACTTTTAGTGTTGTTAACCTTTTTTTATAGGTTTGAACAAGTATGAATGGTGTTGATAACTCTTGTGGTCTACAACAAGCAAGCGTACATGATTGTTCATCTCTCTATTTTTGTCACAACAAAAGTACTACAAACATTGTATAAATTTGCAAAGCATGAAATAGAGTGCTCATGTTTCACTAATTGTAACATATCATGGCGTATATCTACTTATAACCATATGTAGCATGTTGTAAGCACATGTATTCTTTGACTTATTTTCTTGTCCTTTTGGAGTTTTGCTTGTAGGATGAAGGTTGGAGTCATCGCAAGGGTACAACTCATCATAGTAGTGAGTCATCAGGTAATCTTGACACACGAGATGTGGTTTGCTTATCCAATTATGCCAAGTGTGCTTGCCTCACATCACTTCTGTTACCCCTATTGAGCTATAATCCTATAACCCAAATTACAACCTTGCTTATCCTAATGACAACATAAACTTATATTTGACATTCATGCATCTTGGTCATGTTACATATCCTTTGACATACTTTGTCATCAAGTTCACTAAATGCAACACATCTCATTCAATGAGGAAAACAAAATAAAATTAACCGTTGGGAATGAATCCCATTGACAATTTCACCCCTAAGACAAAAAAAAAAAAAGAAGAAAATGGGGAAGCAAATTGCCAAGAAAGCCAAGAGGTCAATGAAGTCTAAAATCAAATCAATGGATCAAAATAGACAAAAGGGAGGAGCTTGATGGCCAAGGAAACTCAAGAGTGGAGTGCTGGTTCCTTTAACACATTATCAAGTAACTAGTAGTTTGAGCACAAAGCTTGAAGACCTCTTCAAGAAGCAAGCATGTTACTACTATACTATGACCATGATGTTAACATTTGGGATTTCTTGTTAGACCATGTGACCATTTCTTCGATAATCAATATAAGACTTTATCTTCTCTTGAACTTGTAACACTCCATCATGATCTTATTTCACCATCATGAGAACTTCCAAGCATGGTTTGATAGCTATAGAATCAATTGTGGGAAGATGAACCTATGGCAGTCTTTCACGTTCTTTGTTGATGTCTCTTGGATTAATCCTTTGAACATCCACAAAGAGGGATCAATGAAACACCTCAAAGAAAATTAATGCTACAATGTAAAAGCTTAGGGCCAAAATTTTTGTTGTAATTTTGTGGCAATATAAAGATAGATACAATTACCTTGTTTTCCCCAAAGATCATGCATTATGGCCTTATATTGATGGAATTGAAGATAATTTTTAATGTGAAAATTGAAGTGTGCAACCTGCACATTATAGATCTAATGCATCCGAGCTTTTAGAGGCTAAAAAGTGCTTCATAGGGTATGAATGCCTTGTATCCTAGCTTGTGGAAGCCAAAAAATGCTCCATAAGCTACATATTCCATGTATTCTAGCTTGTGGGAATTGAAAATGCTTTTGCAAGTAGTAAAATTTGTTATTTTCATCTTAGATGCTGAGCATTGCAATTCCACATGTTGGGCAACCTACATAGACAATGTGTGGAATTCCACATGATGGGCATCTTAGACCCACATACTAGATAGCGTGTGGGAGTAGTGTGTGGGGGTAGCATGTGGGGCAACAAATTAGCTAAAATTGCTTACATGCTGCTAAGAAGGTATCTGGAATAGTTGTAGAATTTGTTAGAAATTCCGTAGCAATCATGGTAGAATTAATTAGCAATAGATCAAGACCTCTATAGCAAATTTTCTTCATTGAAATGACTTTTGGAATGCCTTGCATTGGGTTGAACTTGAGACTTTCAGAGTAGTGTAGATCTCCAAGAGTCCACAAGCATTTCCTCTTTAGCATAAATCAAAGTAGCAAAGAAAACCAATGGTAAGCAAAGTCCAAAGAGTTGATTGTACAGGATATTCAAAGGTAGATTTGATAACAAAACACATCTTGTTGTCTATGATGAGTGGCGAGGTACCCCTACACTCAACTATACGAATATGAGCGTCTCATGCGCGATTTGGTTGAACTCCAAGGAGTAAGTGCTTACACGCCTTAAATGGAACACTTAGGGTTAATCAATCGTTGTCTTCCCAAACTTACTTGTATTGTCATGGTTGTATGGTTAAGTAAGCGTGAGGTACATGATTTTTATAACTTTTATCTTTTTGATGTCTTATGCTAATAAGGGAAAGGGAAAGAGAACTAAGTGACTAACTTACTTTGACTATTCATTAACTAAGTTCTAATTGTCGTAACACTAGTATCTGTTCCCACTTGTCGTACACATCCTGAACAAATGCAACGTTGCTGGGATTACCAAATGCTAATCATTACTGGGTTACCAAGCGCTTTATGCATGCTTGAAGTGGTCGTACTGAGTGCACTTAACTACGAGGATCAAGGGTGAGAGAGAGATTAATTAACTAGGAAAGCATTAAACATTCAACAATAATTAATTACTAATTAGCTTAATTTGTATGCTGCAAGGTGTATCATAAAGTTCATTTTTATTGCCGTACACAAATGTGTGCTCAAGTACAATTTGCTTGAATAAAGATCCATTCACTCTATGACTCCTACTGCGGGCACATGGAAATTATTCTAAATCTGGAATCATAAAACTACAAGAGTTTGGCTAAGGGTCTAATTCTAACTCCCTTTGGAACAAAGGGCGTCGCCTCTTGTTTATAGAAGATGAGGCAGGACACGATATCGTGGCTCATTAGTCTACATTGAATTCTAGGAATTTTCTTTGAGCTCCTAGGTATCTAATGATCACAACTTGTATTCACTAAACTTTTGTTTCTACAAATTTTTCACCATTCTTAATACAAGTTTGTAGTTTCTTATGTTTTGCTACATTCGTTTTCCATTTCTCTACTCTTAGATCTAGTGTTTGAATTGCCTTTGCATATGTTTTCAATTATTATTTTACATTTCGGTAATAAATCTCTAAGTCCTTGGGTAATCGACGAGATCATCCATGGCACTCTAGATACTTTTTTTGAGGCTCTTGGATCTCAGATTAAACTATTTTGCACTTAAATTTTCAAATCTTCAGCATTGAATTTTTTACGCACTACAAAGAAAATCTCTCATAAGTGTCTTATTTTGAGCTTTGGCTTCATTATGAGCAATTGACAATTAAGAGGAGACATGTGTGACCTCTAAGATCCTTGAAAGAGATGTGAGTTCTGCTTGGTTCCCCATCTTTGATGTATTTCTCTACATTTTAAGAGTTTTCTATTATAAAAGTGAGATTTTCTTCAATTCATTATCTTTTTCTTATTTTCTAAGCTGAATTTTGCTTAGGAAGCCTTTGAAATGGGTCCTTTTGGGGTCTATTGAGGTAGGCTCCACATCAAGTAATGTCATAAAGCATAACTAATCCTATTTGTCAATAAGACATATTTAAGGATGTTAGCAACTTAAGATTGTTTTTGAACAATATCTAAAATTTTAAAACTTAACATTGTCAATCATAATTAATCTATAATTTAAAGCTTGCAAATCAAGAATCTTATTACTAACCTAATACATCATAGTTGTTACAAGAAATAAATACAAATCCTTTTCTTTATTATCATGATCATTCTAGCCTTGCTTTAAAAATGCAAACCCTCTTATTAAAAGATAAAAGAAATTTGTAAAGGTTCAATTTCAAAGGATTGCATTTAGACATTATGATTTATACATTATCAATTAATTGTACTACTTCTAAAACTTTGCTAATGAATTATAAAAATATGTAAAGTATAAATATATAGATACAAGTTCAAATTATTTTTAGCTTAGCTAATAAGTTTAAATTGTTGTGTATACATTTTTTTACTTTAGTTAATAAGTTTGAACTACTTTTGTTTATAGGTGTGGTAGTAATGGAATAGAATTATGGTGGGATACTTATTTGCTAGGTCATATGTACCCTATTGTGTAAGTAGGGGTTGTGCTCCCAACCCAATGTCCATTTACTCAAAACAACAAATGTCTTTACATTTTAGTTGCAAATTCAAAATTATTAGAAGATACACAATTCTCTCTTTCTTAAAATTAATTTATGTTTTTCTCCCCTCCAACCCATACTCCATCTCACCTTGCATTATCCCCCTTGCACCCCCCATCAATCCATGCACCCCACCCCCAACACCCCCCACCGCCGCCCCCCCAAACCCCCCCCCCCCCCAAACAACCAAACACTTCTCCTCCTACTAACACTTCTCCTTCTATTAGGATTCAAGGTAGCAATAGAAAGTTGTAGGAAAATGTCAATATTTGTATAGAAGCTAGATTCATCAAAAAATGTTGATACATATTCTACATTTCCATGTTTCATTGTTTCTTATTAACTTGATATTAATAATATTCTCCTTTAATTCTATTAGGCTTGTCAACATTAGTTTTAATCTTTGAGATAACATTGTTTTTATCATATAAGAATAGATTTGTCTTATGAGATATTTGTTTAAACTCATCAATACTTCAGGTAATACAAGTAAAAACATTCATAAAGGCTTCCATCTTCTCTTATTAATTGAATTTTTTGTATCTTCAGTTTTGGATTATTTTTTCTACATTCAACATCAATCATTTTTTTCTTTTCATTAGCATCTTTTTTCTTGGGTAAAAAATGATAGATATTATACAAATATTCTTCATAATGAAAAAAGTTTCAAAAATTATGAAGATTATAATATGTAGTTGGTTGAACATAAATCTTCATGTTTACTCGTAATACTAATTATTTTTAATGATTAATAATATTGATTTGAAAAATCTACGAAAATCAAATGTGGTAGATTTAGATTCAACATGCTTGATGAGACTAATAAGATAAATAATTTCCTAGTTAACTTTTTGAAAATCAATGAAATATTAAATAATTAAACAAAACATAGAATTTTAGAATATTCTTCAAATTGGACATGAAAATCAAAATTCTGTATACAAATTATTAATACTATATGCTTATGTATAAATGATCCTGTTTCTAGGACACACTACATTTTGAAAGCATTGTCTATCTTATCAAGTAGAAAGAAATAAAATAATAATTGATACAAATGACTTGAATGTTACACTTTTATATCACATCATTTAACTTTGAAGCAATACTTCGATTACAAGGTAGGTAACCAACACTTGAATGAACACGTATCATGATTTAAAACCAACAACTAGCAACTTTGTAACACCTTTCTTTAACATCAACCTATACTATGAATGTAATAGAATGTATCTTAGCCAAGTTAGTAATTTGAACATAATAATATGAATTGTTCTTAGATTTATTTGAAGTGCTTAGTAAATAAGTTATTTTTAATGTTTTATTGTAATCATGAACAAAGTTACTTATTCTATTTGCATGGTGATGATTCATGGTCTGTCAGGCCCACTTATCAGAGCCCTGTTATCAAAGTCCTATTATCAAAGCCCTGATACAAGATATGGTCTGTTAGGCCTAGTTATCAGAGCCCAGTTATTGGGGCCACAATATCGCATGGGCTACGATATTGCAGCCTGCCTCAATTTCTATAAATAAGAGGCATCTTTCCTTGTTCTAGGAGTTAGTTCTTAGTTCCTTACCCAAATTATTGTAGTTTTTCCTTCTTAGAGTTAGAGTTATTTCTCAGTGCATGCTCGCAGTGTGGTGATTGTAATTGTATGGCATCCTTATTCGAGTGTGACGTACTTGGACACGCACATGATCGGAAATAAAGATCGAGATTACTTCATCATTGCAGCATTCACTTAGTTTAATTAATTATTTATTTAATTGTTATTTACTACTTTCTTAGTTAATATCTCTTCATTCTAAACTCCTATTAA
>MNCI01017339.1:261577-277002 GCA_015680685.1 Gnetum montanum
AATTAACGATATATCTTTTAGAAAGAAATAATTACGAAAAGTTACATATGAATTCACACACAATTTCACAACCATGCCTCTCCTACAAAACTACGATAATGCCACACCTAGCGAGGAAATTCGTTGGAGAACCGATGAATTATATGACAATGAAGATTGGAGTACACAATTTGAGGTGGCGGTTTCTTATAAACATAAACGAAGGCAGCATCATCCCAATGCATGAAAGCATAACTTACTCAATGACAATGAACCCCTACTGGCCACTACAAGCCTAACACAAATACAAGAGGCTATTCAAATCTCCCGTAGGCACCGTAAGGAGAGCCGTTTACCCAGGCTTGATTTAAACAACTTCCCTAATTTTTTAGGAGGCTATGACGTAGATCTGCATCAACCTTTACAAGCCTTCTATGATGCCTGTATATGGAACAACATTGATAATGGATGGCCAAGCAAAAGTATGGTATAGATCGTTAAAGCCAAATTCAAACGACATTGGTCAATAATGGTAGAAATTTTTAACGAAAGAGATCAAACCCAAGCAAGAGTGTCAGCCTTGAGGAAATAAATCCAAGAGTGGAAACAAGCACAACATGAACCCTTAGACATGGCCTTAGAAAGATATTATGCACTATTAAACAACTGTCCAGGCCATGAGTTCTTCGAGGAAAGGCTAACGTACCATATCATTGATGGGCTACGTGATGAAACAAGAAAGACCCTAGGAATGTATGCCCAAGGTCAACTATACGAACTATGAACCCATCAATTACAAGAGCTTATTAAGTGGGTAGCAAAAGAGGAAGGAGAAATGGCTAGATGGGAGAGTGTTGAAAACATCAACAGGACCAGAATCTCAACCTAACGAAGGTCCATAATCACAAAAAGGAGAAATCAACCTATCACAAGGAGAAAGAACCATCTTTGCCAGTTCAACAATCATTAGAGGAAGTTGAGGCAAAGATCAATAAGATGTTGGAATGGATGTATAAAAAGTGTGGAGAATATATCGATATTATTGGAGATAGAGTTTTGACAACCCAAGAAACAGGACAAAATATCATTAGACAATCGGAAAGAAGGGATGAAGAAAATAAGAGCTCAACTGCCAATCATACATATGAATGTAAAATTTTCCTATATGATCACCCCAAGGGCCAATGCCCAATTTTGTTACATTTATATGAGCATTGGGGAAGCATGTTACACCTAGAGTTTGTACAAAGATACTGTGTTCGATCACAGTGGCAACAATCCTAGTCATGGGGGAAGCCATCTTTAAACTAGAGACACCCTTTGTATCATCCAAATCCAAACACTTATTTGGTTGAACATCCTGTTTTCCCAATTGGGTCAACATACTCTATCTCACCACATTATTATTCTCCTCAATACTATCAGCCCATGTCCTCAACACAACCACCGCCTTATGTATCTGACACTTCTCCTAAATTTCAACATTCTCATACTTTTCCTCCTTATACATTGCCACCAACTGTTCCTAAGGTATCTGCACCATGGCAACAACCCACGAACGTTACTTGTGCTACTACTGCCAACAGCAATGAGAGGCCCCCTCAACATCAAAAGCATCCCTTCTTTAAACATGACCGTATGAAGGGACAACACAATTACAAGGCCACTGCATCCTCCAAATCAACACAATTCCAACACTGTGGTGCACCCTTATCTTCGAATCCAATGCCTCATGTCACTTCATCAGGGCCACCAATTAACACTCCAACAACCATATGGCCCAATGAACACAGTCATGGAAGGCAACATCCCGATCCTTGCATACCATCTTCCAGTCCTAAATATCATAGTGGGTCAACTCTTTACCCAAGAACCACATCTTACAAATTGCCCCACTATGCTTACTATAATCAAGTGTGTGAACCCCACTGGGGTAAGATTGACCAAGTTCCAATATTTCCAACATGCAAGGATCCTCATCTTTCAACTATTAATCCTCGCCATGCTCAAACGTTTAGTTATGGGGGATACCCCCCATTTTAATAACAAGCAGGATTAATACCTACTTTTCATTTTCTTTAATTTTACAACTTTTTTTTTCCAGTTTTTTCATTTTTCAAATTTCTTGTTTTATCTTCTTGTCTTTTTGTCTTTTTACGTTTTTATAAGTAATCTTGTCTATGAATAAAACACTCATGTGGCTTGTTGGTTGAGGTGTGTTCTATGTTATCGAGTCTCGAGTGGTCAATTATGTGGATAGTGAGCCCATTACACGCACTCATCCATTCAATAAATAAGAGGTTCTGATCAAGGATACAATGATATTCTTGACATTTTTAAAACTTAAAATTAATTTTGTGTTCATGATACCCAGAATGAAGAAGGATAGACCAAGAGGGAATGATTAGGGTGTGACATCAAGGGGACTTGTGGATTCTCTTTGGTGATGTCTGTGGGAGTTATCATGCAACGTGGTTGTACTAAGATCCTTGTAGATCTAATGAAAAATGGGAGTAANACCTCATGTCCCAATCTCTACAATCCCTTCTATAGTTCATCTCATCTCACTGTTCGTGTAATTGTAGCTCGTGTCTCATATAGTGTAGAATTCCTACCTCATTCCGGTGGTATCTACATGTGTGTGTTTTATGAAACTAGTATGGATTACATTTAACCCTTCTAGTGCCTATAGACATTTTAAGGCGTGGTTATGCAAGGGCGTTATAGGTTGGAACCTACTTTGGGGAGGACCCACTTGTTTGACTTTTGCAATTTTTACTTGTTGCATACAACCACATCCTCTTATACCCTTTGAATACTTTATTGCCAAATATATTCTTTCCTTTGTCATCATTTTATCAAACGTTCCTCAAAACCAGGTCCTTTTATGTGTCACCTAACAAACCAAGTTCGACATTAAACTTTTAGGGCAACTTCCTTGAAAAAAAATTTCTAACTTTAAAATCACACTATGCAAAGAATTCAACATTTATTAAAGGAAATGAGTAAGGTATGGAATCATTGAAATTTTTTGAATAACCTTACTAATAATTGATCTTCGTGTGATTATAGATGGCCCCTAAAAGAAGACAACAAGGAGGACCTTCTCAAGGTGCTACCGAACGACCAGGGGGAGGTAGAGGCCAAAGACTTCATGCAGAACATGTAGAGCAGGAGGCAAAATCACTTAGCGTCCATCATGGAACCCCTGTTACTACATAATCTATCCAAGAAGAAGGTAAAGAGGTTAGGGCCCAAGCCTATGAAGAGGAATGATGGCTATTTGCGGCATAACATGTCAATGCCAATCAAGTGTTCACGCAATTGCCATGTTCATGGAAAGTGCCGACTCCATCAAGAATTGGAACATCAACATGGATGGCTCATAACCCTTGGCTAGAAGAGGAGAAATGTCAANTCGACTCCATCAAGAATTGGAACATTAACATGGATGGCTCATAACCCTTGGCTAGAAGAGGAGAAATGTCAAGTGCTTCTTCAACGGTATCAATCTCAGAAGCTTGATCGTGTAGGACAAAGGAGAGGCACCCATAGAGGAGCCACCACTAACGGGAACCCTATGAGTTCCATAAGTTTTGTCTTTTGTGTTTGTGCCCAAATTTTGTGTAATTCTCTACTGCAACATGAATAAATTCCTAGTCAGTTAATAATCCCATACCTATCCATTGTGTAATCAATTGAACTTGTTCCTCACTTTATTTGACTCGAGGATGAGTTGTTATTTAGTCATGGGGGTATGATGAGTCATGGTTTGTCAGGCCTAGTTATCGGAGCCCTGATACAAGATATGGTTTATCAGGCCCAGTTATCGGAGCCTAGTTATAGGGGCCATGATATCACGGCTTGCCTCAATTTCTATAAATAAGAGGCAGATTTCCTTGTTCTAGGAGTTAGTTCTTAGTTCCTTACCCAAACTCTTGCAGTTTTTCCTTCTTAGAGTTAGAATTATTTCTCAGTGCAGGCTTGCAGTGTGGTGATTGTAATTGTATGACATCCTTATTCGAGTGTAACGTATTTGGATATGCACATGACCAGAAATAAAGATCAAGATTACTTCATCATTGCAACATTCACTTAGTTTAATTAATTATTTATTTAATTTTTATTTACTACTTTCTTAGTTAATATCTCTTCACCCTAAACTCCTATTAAATGCGGAATGAGTACGACTTGATCACGAGCATTTAAGTGTGACTACTTGGTAACCCAGTAGCGTACCTAGGATCTGCGTGTGGTAATCCCAGTAGTAGTCATGCATGAGGTCCAACATGTGTACGGATGATTAAGGAACGGATGCTCATCGCACTTAGGCTAGATTAAATTCTCTCTCACCCTCTCTCTCTTAGCTTAGTTAATATTATTTTCCATTATCTTCAGGAGTAGCATTAGTATAGGACCACATCATACACCTCACTCTGGACTAAACCATATGTGACAAAGCTAATACTAGTGTAAGTGGGAAGACAGTGAACTGCGACCTAAGAATAACTGTCTTGATATCACAACTAGTCCATCTGCGGAGTTCGACCGGATCGTGCATGAAATGCTCGTATCCGTATGGTTAAGTGTAGGGGTACCTCGCCACTCATCACATGGCACTACATGACTCTAAGAACTAAGACAAGATGAACTTAGGAAGAAGTACACATATCATGGTACAAAGGGGTAAATAGGTAAATAAATAGTACCATTGTTAAAAGATAATAAATTAATAGTAACCTTGGTAAAATATCGTAAATGAACAGTAACTTTGATGAAAGATGGTAAGTGAATAGTAAATTTAGTAAAAGATGGTAAATAAATAGTAACTAGGGTAAAGTCATTGTAAAAGATGAAAATAAGTTGTAGGTGGGGTGGAGAAGTTACTAGAAAAAGGATGTTCTCTTAGAGTCTTTCAATGGATGTGACATCTTCTAATACTAATATCCCACACTAAATATAGAACTCCCTTGAACCCAAAAGATCTCCCTCTTCTTAGGCCTATAAATGGCCCCTATCCCATCCCTTGAACACACCAAGGAAAAAGAGGGAGAGTCATTAGGAAGGGCAAGGGAGCATAAGATCTAGGAGTATGAGAGAATTTAAGAAGTTCTCCAAGAAAATCTCTAAGATTTAGGTAAGAAAATCTCTAATGTAACTAATTTCTTATTAGTTTGTGTGTTTATGTGTGTATACATATTTATGAATAACATAAAGATTATTTCACTTATATTATGATGTTAGTTATCTTTTGTAAGAAGAAACTACTACTTTGTTAAATTATCTAATTAAAAGACATAGAAAATTTATTTAGATGTGACTTTGTGATTATATAATTCTTGAGCAGTATAATCATAATCCTTTTATTTTTAAGATTCTTTTCTTGAATGATCAATTATACACAAATAATCCAAATCATTTATTGATGTGTGATATTTATGTTATTGTGTATTGTTGCAATTTAAGAACTACATGGCCCTAATTCCTTGTAAACTCTATAAGGATATGTAGGTATCAAGGGTCCTGACCTTTGGTGTAGGCACCCTTCATTTTTTATGGAAGAGGATTTTTGGAAATAGTTTGATTAAATCAATTACTGTATCACTTCTTTGTAAACACTTTTTAGATGAGCAAGCATAGCTAGTTATCGATAGAGATTTTTTGCTTTTGTGTAAAAGTAATTGTTGATTTGATGTAAGCCTTATAAATAAGGTTTTTATTTGAAGCATAATTATAAGTATTCTTGTATTGTTAAGTATTTCTTATTGTGATAGAAATCTCCTTACATGATTTACCTATCATTGGCCTTTGTGGTTGAAGTAGTGGGGATAGGCTTCAACATGACACATAGAGTTATGACCAATAGACCTTACATGATGTTGATGTTACCCATCATTGGCTTTTGTAGTTGCATCAATGGGGATGGACACCCATATAATAGACATGGGTTTGACCAATGGGTTATTGATGAGGTGGACTCCCAAGAAGTCACATAGAGCAAATACCAATGGAGTTGATGAGTTGTATGAGGTTTTACTACTAAAGAAACTCTTTATACTCACAATGATTTTACTAATAAAGATGACATTTTAGATGCTTGGTGTGGAGTATGCAAATGAATTTCCTTTTGTATTTTGATTATCTAATAGTGCTATTGGTGATTTTCGTTTGATTATACACATGATTTTATATTAGATTGGTTTTCTTATTTCAAGAATATCCAAAAGAGGGTTCAAATTATGCAGTATCATGTATGAATGAAAAGGTTATCTTGTATACTATTTTTAAAATTTAGAATAACTTTCAATAAAGTTTCTAAAACTCAATATTAATGTCATATAATCTTGGGTACTTTTGCATGTAGAAGAATGTATGGTTAAAAAGATAGTTAATTGAACTCTTCTTAAGATGCTATCTTAACTAGAGTAATAGTAGTAAACTAGTGCATTGACATTGATGATCATTTAAATTTCTTAGTATCATTTTCTTAGTTAAAGCCTTATTATATCTTTCATGATTGCATTACTCTTTTATATTAGAATATTTCATTAATGCGTTTTTTTCAGCTTTAATTTTAGTTTTTCAAAGTACTGAGCTAATCATTACTTGTAAAACATTAGAAAGTCCACTTAGAGCTAGTAGCATTGTTAAACTTTTGTAATCATTAGGCTCTAATGATAAAATGGTAAACATTAAATGATTAGTAGTATTTTGCAATGGTACTAAAAGCTTGAGAGCAGTGTAGAGCAAAAAGCCCATATGAATTTGCTTCAAATAGCTAGTTCTAGTTAGTTGGTTGGGTAGTTGTCTTAATGGCGTTGAAATTACTGAATAAAGACTTCAAAAATATTTTCTCACTAGCTTGTAAATGTACATTTTAAGAATTAATAAAATTTTTCCATGAATAGAAAAAGTAGAATTTTTAGCATTGGTTGAAGAAGTTAGAAGTAATTTAAAATTCGTCATAATGGAATGATAATTCTAGAGAAATCAAATTCGCTAAAAAGAATCAAAGAGAGATAAATCAAACTATCAGAGAAACATTAGCTTACCCCCTTCGCATGTATTTAAGCTAAAAATCCATGAATTGATATAATGTCTATATGGTGTCAATGATAATATAGTTACTTATTGGTCAATTTTTTGTAGTGGATCTAATTTTCATAAGTGAATCTAATGTTTTTGCAATGTATGTGATTTTCTCATTTTGATTTTCCTCTAGAAAATCCAATTTCTCTACAATTCTCCTATGGAGAATTTAAATTACTTTCAACCTCCTTAAAAAATGACAAAATTTGTACTTCTTAAGTTGATGTAGAAATTTTTGTTGATTCTGAGAATGTAGATTTACAAGTTGGTGATTAAAAGTTTTTTACATCTTCCTCTAGTGATGTTGACACAAGCAAGACACTTTATTTTGTTAATCTTGATGATCTGTATGAGTCTCTAGTTACTGGTTTTGCATCATGATATGTGTTGATTCCAATTTTGGGCTACTTGGCTTCTAATTGAAATTTTGTTTTATAGTTAGATGATATGATGCAAATACATGACATTCAAGTCCTTCATGCCAAATATAATTCTTCATTCCTTTTTGACTTATTAAGCTCAGCAATGATTCTATGGTGCAACATGCTCTATATATAGGATTACTTATGCATAAGCATGTAGTGTTAATCATTCATAAGTGGACTCTAGATTTCAATATTCAATTTGAAGAATATCATAAATTTTCATATTTATCAAACTATTTAATATTTCTTAAATTTTTGAAAATTTTAAACATGAAATTATTAGTCATGTGGGTCTCATTAAGCACATGGAATCTTTTTCTACAACATTTGATTTTCGTAGATATTTTTTCTTGATGAAATCAATCTTATTAATCATAAAAAGGAATTAGTATTACAAGTAAGTGGGAAGGCTTCTTTTTAGCAAATTACATATTATAATCTTCTTAATTCTTGCAACTTTAACCATCATGAATGACATTTGTTTAATTCTTGTCCTTTTCTACTTAAGAATAAAAATGTTGATGAAAGAAATTATAAAAGTTGAAGATGGGAAAAAATAATTTGAAGTTGAAGATATGAAAAATCAATTTAATGGTAATAATAAGAATGATCAAATAATAGTAAATAATCTAGAGAAAATAAAATATTCTATGAATATGTTTACTTGTATTAGAGGAAACATTAGTCAATTTGGAGAGATAGCTCATAAGGGAAAATTTTCCTTATTTGAAAAGAATTCTAGGATCATCACTTGGTGCCATAGTGCTCATCTTGCTAAGCATGGTCTCATAAGGATTGGTAAATAAACAAAAGCCTAACCTTTTCAAGTTGTTAGATGTGCATCTTGACATCACTCCAAAATAATTGTCCCTATTTGAAAGGAATACTATTAACTCAAAAATTAAAAATAGTATTTACATTAAGGTTATAACTAATGGTAAAAATACTAAACATAAGATTAACATTAAGCAACAAGGTGAAGGTCATCTAGAAGTTATGGAACCATCTTCTAGTGAATTTTTCTTTGATACAAATATTAGTAATATGGGATAGTTTCCTATCTACAATCCTTTTTCCATTTTAAGTTCAAACATGAATGTTGAAAGTGAAGTAAATGTTCTTAGGATTGGGACCTTACTGTCTATTAATAATTAATTTTTTCACTTTATTTTTCAAAGCATCAATTATAAGATTATACAATTGAGTAGATATTTGAAAATTAAAATATTTTTTCTTTCCATATTATTTTTGATGGTGTCTATTTAGTGTCAAACATATGATGTACTTTGAAATTTTTTTCTTATTATTAATATTTTTAGGGTAAGATATCCCCTACTATTAATTCCATTTCTTCGTTCTTTTTTTTTTATTTCATTTGTCTCCAAATGTCATGACTTTATTATGGAGGGTGTTGAATCCCAAAAAAATTTATAGTACACTTGAGTAGAAAGCCCCAAAACAACATGGAAATAGAAGAATTTTTAATTTTAGGGATGTCTACTCAAGGGAATGGTCTTACAATAGATGATTCAAGAAAACCAAAAATGAAAATTAATTATTAGTAGGAAGGATGATTCTAATCCTAAAAAGCTTCAATTATTTTTAATATATGTGCTTGAGTTGAATAGAGCAAAATGATTTGATGTAGCAATATAAATCATTGTGGAAATACTAACTTTTGTATGAGAGCAAGGTACAAAAGAAAGATATCTAACATAAATAAAAAACTAAACTAACAATGCTCTATACCACCTACCCCACTATATGCACTACTGCTCTATATCCACTAACTTATATATCTTCCTATACCCACTACCCTGTACGATTGTCCTATATTTGATACCTTAAATAATATCTCATAAAACCCCTATTTAACATTATAAAATCTAAAAAAAATAATATGGGGAGGGGTTTTGAACTCCAAAAATAAGATAAACATGAATCTAAAAAATCATAGTATATCACATGCTTAACATTAAGTTGAAAACATGAAAAAGAACATTAAAAAAACTTTCAAATTTTAGGCATGTCTAGTTAAGTGTACAATCTTAGAATTGATATTTTGAAAACTCAAGAAAGAAAAATTAATTGTTATTAAAGAGGATGATACTAGTTCTAAGAACATTCACATCATTTTTAACATTTATGCTTGAACTTAAAAATATAAAAAGTATTTAAGGTGGTAATAAAAATCTTTTGTGAAATACCAACTTTTGTAAGAGAATAAGATCCAATAGAGAATAATTGTACATATTGTCTATCATAATTTACCCTATGTCAAGAATCTTTGTCATTAGGTTTAATGCACTTGTAAGCAAACATTTTAAGCTTTGTGTTAATAGTTTTCTTGTCAAATGTGGAAAAATTTTTCTTATGAGTTGTTTATCTTAATTGATCAATACTTTTTATAGAAAAATTATTCCTAGAAGCTTTTATCTTGTTTGATTTCTTTGTTGTTTTTTGATCATTCTTATTATTGATAACAACTTGATTTTTTTTATTTTTGGCTTCATATTATTTTTTTCATTCCTAAATTCTATACATTTTTTCTTTTTTTTTTTAACAACCTTAACATGTTTTTTCTTTTCGTTAGTGGATTTTTTCTTGAATAGAAAAGATTAAGCATTAAATAAATATTATTCATGATGATAAAGTTGCAAGAACTAGGAAGATTATTATATGTAATTGGCTGAATAGAAGTCTTTTTGCTTGCTTGTAATAAAAATTCATTTTTATGGTAAAGAAGATTGATATCAACAAAAAACTATCTAAAACTAATTGGTATTTAATAGATTCCATATGCTTAATGAGATCAAGAAGACTAAGAATATCGTACTCAAACTTTTTAAAATTAATAAAAGACTAAATTTCTCAATAAATTCTGTAACTTTAGAATATTCTTCATATATGATATTAAAATTTGGATTCCAACTTTAAATGATGAACACTACATGCTTATGTATAAATGATCCTAAATCTATGACACATTGCAACATTTCATAGCTTAACGAGTAGAAAAAAATGGGAGTAATACTTGGCATGAAAAATTTTAAATATTATGCTTTTACATCACATTATATAATTATGAAAAAAACTTTTGATTAGAAGTCATGTATTCCAAAAGTTAAATAAACAATATCGTGATGTAAGATTAACATCTAATGAGTTATATTCATCATTAGGGAGAATAAAATCAAGTGTCTTATTTGCATCAACATCACTAGATGAAGGCCTCATAAATTTTTCTCACTAGCTTGTAAATTTACATTATGAGAATCAATAAAAATTTTCACATTGATAAAATAAGTAGAAATATCAACATTAGCTTAAGAAGTTGGAAGTAATTTAAAATTTCCCTAGTGAGCAGTTGAGTGTTTCCCACATCCAACCATATGATATACAAGTGTTGTGAGAGAGTGTATTCTAATTTGTAAATCAAACTAGCTTGATGATGAGCGGTAAGGTACCCCTATGTTCAGCCATACGAATATGAGCGTTACGCACGATTTGGTCAAACTCCAAGGACTAAGTGCTTATGCGCCTTCACAAAAAAAGGATGGTGATGAGTGGCGAAGTACCCCTACACTCAACCATACGAATACGAGCGTTTCACGCACGATCTGGTTGAACTCCATAGATGGGCTAGTTGTGGTATCTAGATAGTTAGTCGTTGATTACAGTTTGTTGTCTTTCCATCTAGAGTAGTATTTGCTTTGTCATGTATGGTTTAGTCTAGAGTGAGGTATATGATGCAGTTCTAAACCAGTGCTACTACTAGAGGCAATAGAAAATAACTTTAATTAAGCTAGGAGGAAAGGGGAGAGAGAGTTAAGCTAATAAGACATAGGGGGAAGAGAATCTAAACTAGCCTAAGTGCGATGAGCATCCATTCCATAATCATCTGTACACATCTTGGACCTTGTGTACAACTACTACTGGGATTACCAAGCACATATCCTAGGTATGGTATTGGGATACCAAGTAGTCACACTTAAATGCTCATGATTAAGTCATACTCATTCCGTGTTTAATAATAGGGATAAGAGTTGAGGGTAAAGAAGTATTCATTAAGAAAGCAATGAATAACAATTAAATAATTAAACTAAGTGAATGCTGCAATGATGAAGTAATCTCGATCTTTATTTCCAATCATGTGCGTGTCCAGGTACGTCACACTCAAATAAAGGTGCCATACAATTACAATCATTACACTACGAGCATGCACTGGGAGAAAGGTTGAGAAGAACTAAAAATGAAAACTAACTTCTGACTAAACTACTGAATGACTCCATAACTCCTTGCACCTACTTGTGTATTTATAGGCCCCTACAGGAGTCATGATATCGTGTATCTTATATCGCTAGCCAAGTCGCGATATCGCGTACTCGATATCATGGATTTGATATTGTAGGTTTGATATCGGGGCCTAATGAATCATGATTCATCATATGCCCATGACTAAATAATAACTTGTCTGCGAGTTGTACAAAATGAGAACAAGCCCCATTGATTACATAGTGGATAGGGATAGGATTATTGACTGAGTAGGAATTATTCATGCTGCAGTGGAGAATTGAATAGAACAAAATTGAGACACAAACAAAAAATTACAAAATGAAAAAATTGTAAAATTGCAAAATTTTGTTGGAACTTAGGCGGTTCTAGGTGGTGGTAGCTCCATGGATCGCATCCCCTTGTCTTGTGCTTGTGGTTTTGGGATTCGGTGGCTCTGAAGGAGTGCGTGAAGGTTTTCCTCTTCAGTTTGGGGATCCTGTGCCATCCATGTTGATGCTCCAATGTTTGATGGAGTTGGCACTTCCCATGGACATGGTAGTTGTGGAAACATTTGATTTGCTTTGACATGCCAGGCCGCAAACAACTGCCATTCCTACTTGGGGCTTTGGCTTTATCCTTGTAGTTCTAGTAATCCGTAAGCTATCAAGCCAAGTCTACTATGACATCTTTTTGCCCTTGGTAGCTAGCCTTAATTACCTCCAATTCAGAATTTACGACTTCTAGCCTTTGCAATGTTTTCTTATGTTCTGCAAATTCTATTTCATATTTGGCGTAGGTGGTAGCTACTTGCTTCTCTAGCTCTATTCTCAGGTGTCCTACTATTAACATGGCTAGGTTGGCATATCATAGGTTTGGCAATTCCATGTACTCTGTAAGATCTTAGATTTGTAGGTCCTGACTTTTAAGCTCTGCCTAGTGGGTAAATGCATATGTGTCCAATATGGCTCGCCAATGAGTGTGTTGAGTGTTGAAGGCATTAATGTGGGTCTTGGCCATATGGATTTCTTTTTTGATGACTTACTTATACATCCCCACCTAGTCTCTGAAATGCTCTTTTAATTTTTCATGTCGCTTGGCCTCATTCTACCACGTGGTTATTTCAATGGTCGTTTTCTAATGGATTGTGTGTGCCTCCTCCATTAAGAGGGTTTAATTCTTTCTATCCAAGTGATTCATGTCTTGGTTGACCCTGACCAACTGTTCTTGTAACTATTGAAAATTTTCTTCGAGAACATTTTTCTGTTTTTCCACAGTGGTCAACCGAAGATTGTCCACGACAAGCTATTTATTTTCTTCTTGCAAGGCCTTGAGTGCTTTAGTATGCACGTATGTTTGTGCTTGTGCCTTGGAAGCATTCCAATCAGCCTTCTCCTTTTCCTTCGCCACTCTTTTGTTATCTGCCAATAGTTTATCCTAAAAGTGTCCAGCTAGTCTATAGGAATTAATTGAGATGGGTCCCGTTGTGTAGTTTGTAAGGTAACAAGCCTTTCGTGGAGTTTTGCCAACTTTGTCTTCCCATGCTTGACCATGATCTCTGCCATGACCAGATTTCCTTTGGTGGAGATGAGGTCTGATTATGTTGCTGTGACATCTTGTGGGATGTCGAACAAGGATGTTATTACTTGTCTTGTTTGCAGCAATTGATGAAGAACATCCTCATGCGGCACACGAGTCATTGAGGGACCAGCCAGAGTTTGAGCATCACATGCTCCTATGAAATCTACTGGTGGCACAATAGGGATGTTGAAGGATTATTTGATGTGGTCTATGACCACTTCTGTAACTCCTGCTGCATCTTGGTGCCGCATGACCACTACTGTGGCCCCTTCACCAGTCTCTAGTTGCACTTAAAAGGATGCAGCGTTCCCTAAAATCTGTTGTGACCAATGTGTCTCCTCTCCTCTTGTTTAAATGGACACCTCACCCCATGTGCAATCTATAGAAATAGTGGGCCGTATGGTGTCGTTGATGATGTGGAAGAGATTGGCATCATCACGACTTCCCCAACTGACTGTCTCAGCGATGGCCTTGAGATGGCTCATTGATGTTCGATAATCTTGTGGGTGGTGGTGGTTGGTCTTGCTAGCTTGTGCTGGGCCCTGCTCCTTGCTGTTGACTAGGGCTTGTACTTGGGAGTTGGCTAGGCCCTGTAGTTTGAGTTGCAGTGGGCCTTGCCGTTGTTCTATCTCTAGTGTCTCACCAACACTCTTCCTTTGGGCTGGTGGCTTTAGTAATTCAGTGAATGAAGCATTTTGGGGCTTTCTGGGGATTTCATTGGTGTACCCCAGAACTCTAGCATGTATGCACAGCTTCTTGATGAGATAGGAAAATGGCAATGCAAACTTCCCTTTCTTGCATTCCTCAAATCACCTTAGAATCTCCATAAGGTATAAGTGGGGTAGGTTAGCATTAACCTTGCCCATCAATATAACACTTCCTTTGGCTGCATACGTGAAGATTCTATTCAATACTTGCATGGAGAAGATGTGATAGGTGCTAATTTTGAAATATATTCTTTCTTCCAGTGTCAACTCCCCATATGTCTTGTCCTCTTTGCCATATGCCCTGTCCAACCAAATTCTTCGCGCATCAGCATAGGAGCGAGTGGACAAGTGAGCAACTTTCGGCCTTGTATTCGAAAGGTTTAACACTTCCAAAATGGCCTTGGTGGAAAAATCTATAGACACACCACTAATGTCAACTGTGGTGCCTTCTTCTTTATTATGCCAAAATCGGTACATTTCTCCTAAGTACTAGGCATCACTTTTAGAGAGGATGGGCCATAATGGGGACCCTTTGAGTTAGTCCCTAACGACCTTAGGAGTAGACTCCATGAAAGGTCCAAAGTTTAATTCCATGATCACGGCTACCAACGTGGATCTTTCATGGATGGCCTGAACACAATTCGGGGATGATGTGAGATGTTGTCCCTATTTAGGCACTTTAGTAGCTCTTGCTCCCACCTGTTTGTATTACATAGTAGTAGGAGGCTCTTGATGGAGCTAAATGATTACGCCTCCTACTTTGCATGTTCCTTGGGAGATGCCTAGCCTCTACCTCTCCTTGGTCACTTAGACACACCTTGAGAGGGTTCTTCTTGTTGTCCACGTTTAGGGGCCATTTGCAATCACATGGGGCCGATCATTAGTAAGGTTGTTTACAAAAGTTAAGTTATACCTTACTTCTTGCCTTAATAAGTTTGTTTTCTTATTTCATGTGATTCAAAGTTAAGAAATTTTGTGAAAATGTCCCCTAATAGTTTTCATAGTGGGTCTAATTTGATTAGGTGGCTTCAATATTTAATTTCTCAATGTAGGTGAGGAGATAAGATTAATTTTTTAGAAATATGTTTATCATTTTTATAATTAGTTACCCTTTATAGTATCCTTTGGGCGATGATGAATTTCAAAAAATTTATGCACGATTTGGAGTGTACCCTTCCCCCACAACTAAGTTGAATACTCCGAGTTCAGGTACGTTTGATCAGAATGAGAATTAGAGCACTAGAAAGCGAGTTATCGTTGGTTGATTGAGAGGTGTGCAAGTTGCAATTTGTGGAAGAAAATTTGAAAAACTTCCCTTGTGTGAACAGTTGAGACTAATTTTGATGTGTGGGAGGTGGGGGGGGGGGGGGGG
>MNCI01017339.1:277789-296487 GCA_015680685.1 Gnetum montanum
TTTTTTTTTTGATGATGCATAATCTAGAGAAGCCACCTACCTTTAGGCATGTGTGCATGTCTTTCCAGTGGGACCCCCTAGAATAGCATTGGTTTTCTTGAGTGAGTGCCTTTATTGCTCTTACTTCGATTTTTTGTTAGATCTACAAGGATCTTAGTACACCCAGGCTACATGGTAACTCCTACAGATGTCACCGAAGAGAATCCACAAGTCCCCTTGATGTCACATCCTGGCCATTCCCTCTTGGTCCATCCTTCTTCTCTTTGGGTATAATGAGCACAAAATTACTTTTAAGTTTTCATGATGACAAGAATATCATTGTACCCAAAGTAGAACCTCTTATTAATAGAATGGTTGGGTGGATGTGATGGGCTCGCTATTTAAGTAATTAGGCACCTGAGACTTGATAGCATAGAACAACACCTCAACCAACGGGTCACATGAGTATTTTATTTATAAATGAGATCACTCATAAAAAGATAAAAAGATAAAACCATAAATAAAAGGATAAAACAATGAATAAAAAAAGATAAAAAAAAAATTGAAAGATGAAAAACTAGAAAACAAAAAAACAAAAAATTGTAAAAATAAAGAAAAGGAAAAATATTTATTAATTCTGCTAGTTAGAATGGGGGATATCCCCCATAACTAAACCTTTGATCATGATGAGAATTAATTAATGGAAAGTGTGGATCCATGCATGTTGGAAATGTTGGGGATCGATCATATCACAACCACTGGGTGTCTTTTAATGTGGTGGTTGGAATGTACCCATATTGGGCATCACACACTCGACCATAATAGACATAGTGGGGTAGGTTATATGTTGGGGTCATGGGATAAGGAGCTACTCCACTATGGCACCCTTGACTGTAAGATGGCATGCAAGGATTAATGTGTTCCCCTTTATGGTTATATTCATTGGGCCACATATTTGTTTGAGTATTTATTGGTGGCCCTGATAAGATAACATGAGGTGTTGAGTTCGAAGAGAAGGATGCATCACAACATTGAACTTGCACTGGGTTGGAAGATGTAGTGGCTTCAACATTGTGCTACTTATTTCTATGGCCATGCCTAAAGAAAGGGCACTTTTGAGTACTTACATTGCTGTTGATAGTAGTAGCACAAGTAGCATTCATAGGTTGGTGCTGTGGTGGAAAACCTTCTAGTACAATTGGTAGTAATGTAGAAGGAGGTGAAGGATGAGAATATTGTTGATGAGGAAAAGTGTAAGGTACATGAGGTGGTGACCTTTTTAGAGAGGGTATGAGTGGATAGTATTCTGGAGAATGATAATGATGAGGTGAAGTAGTGAATGATGATTCGATTGGAGAAACAAGGTGTTGAACATAGTAAGCATTTGGCGTTGGGACATACAAAGGATATGGTCGAGTTGGTAATGGGCTCCCCCATGATTGGGGCTTTTGCCACTATGGTTGAACTTGATATTTTTGTATGAAATCTAGATGTAACATTCCTTTCCAATGCTCATGTAAATGTTACAAAAATAGGCATTGGCCTTTTGGGTGATCATATAGATAGACGTTTCATTGATATGTGAAGTTGACAGTTGAGTTCTTATTCTTATTATCTTCTACCCTTTGTTCTGATTGTTGCATGGTGTCTTGTCCTATTTCTTAATTTGGCATAGTTGTACCTCTACTATTGTTAGCATATTTTCCATATTTTCCATGCACCCATTCCATCATCTTATTAATCTTTGCCTCGATTTTATCTAATGATTATTGCATTGGCAAAGATAGAAATAGTTGCACTTCCTCAAGGTGAGCTGATTTTTCCTCTTTAAAGTTATGGACCTTTGCTAATTTGAGATTTTGGTCTTGTTGAGAGCTTTCAATATTCTCCCATTTAGCCATTTCTCCTTCTTCTTTTGCTACTTGCTTAATAAGCTCTTGGAGTTAGTGGGTTTGTAGCTCGTATAGTTGACCTCAGGCATACATCCCTAGGGTTTCCTTTGCTTCATTATGGAGCCCATTTATGATATGGTACATTAGCCTTTCCTTGGAGAATTCATGGCCTAGGCATTTGTTTAACAAAGAATAGTATCTTTCTAAGGCCATGTCCAAGGTTTCATGTTGCCCTTGTTTCCATTCTTGGATTTGTCTCCTCAAGGTCGACACTCTGGCATAGGTTTGATATCGTGCAATAAAGAGTTCTACCATTGTTGGCCAATTACAGACTAATTTTGGTTTTAATAATCTGTACCACACTTTTGCTTGGCCAACGAGTGTCATAGGAAAGAGCTTAAGTTTTTGCCACCCATTATTGATATTATTCCAAATATAGGCATCATAGAAGGCTTGTAAATGCTATTGTAGATCTGAATCATAGCCTCTTATGAACATGGGAAAGTTATTTAAATCAAGCCTGGGTAGATGGCTTTCTTTGTGATGCCTGAAGGATATTTGAACAGTCTCTTGTATAGGCATTAGGCTCTTAGTGGCCAACAGGGGTTCATTGTCACTAAGTAGGTTACAAGTTTGCAAGTTGAGATGATGTTTTCCTTGTTCATGTTGGCATTCTCAATTTTCTTTGTGAGCTTGATTTTTAGTTCTATGCCAATCCCTTGAAAGATAGTCATCCATGTCACAATCTAATGTTGAAGGAGTAGAGGAAGAGAAAGAACTAAAAAACTTTTCTTGACTTTTGTAAGTTTTCCAATCATCCCCTAATAGATTCTTATTAGTTATTGAGAAGGTCTTAGGCCTTTCAGGCCTCCTCGTTCTATGGGCTGTCCCATCCTTACTAGAGGTGTTAGAGTTGGTTGACAAGAATCCTCAAGTATCGTTGGGATACTCATGAACATATGGAGTTTTTGCATAAAGTTGAGTACTCCAAAATTTTTCTTCATCATATAATTCATTGGTTCTCCAATGAATTGCCTCACTAGTTGTGGCGTTAGCATAGTCTTGTGAGAGAGACATTATTATGAGTGATGTGTGACTTATTTGCAATTACTTTTTTCTAAAAGATATATCGTCAAGGCTTCATTACGGTGATCTTGTATGATATAACTAATCTAGATAATTAGCACCATCCCTGGCAACGGCACCAATGATGAGTGGCGAGGTACCCCTACACTTAACCATATGTATACGAGTTTTTCACGCATGATTTGGTCAAACTTTGCAGATGGGCTAGTTTTGGTATCTAGATAGTTACTCATTGATCATAGTTGATTGTCTTCCCATCTGGACTAGTATGTTCTTTGTCATGTATGGTTTAGTCCATAGTGAGGTGTATGATGTAGTTCTAAACTAGTGCTCCTCCTAGAGGCAACAAAAAATAACTTTAATTAAGCTAGGAGGAAAGGGGAGAGAGAGTTAAGCTAATAGGACATAGGGGGGAGAGAATCTAAACTAGCCTAAGTGCAATGAGCATCCATTCCTTAATCATCTGTACACATCTTGGACCTCGCGTATGACTACTACTGGGATTACCAAGCACATATCCTAGGTATGCTACCGGGATACCAAGTAGTCACACTTAAATGTTCATGATTAAGTAGTACTCATTTCACATTTAATAACAGGGATAGGAGTTGAGGGTAAAGAAGTATTAATTAAGAAAGTAATGAATAACAATTAAGTAATTAAACTAACTGAATGTTGTAATGATGAAGTAATCTCGATCTTTATTTCTGGTCATGTGCGTGTCCAAGTACATCATACTCGAATAGAGATTTCATACAATTACAATCATCACACTGTGGGCATGCATTGGGAGAAAGGGTTGAGAAGAACTAAAAATGAAAACTAACTTCTTACTGAACTACTAACTGACTCCCTAATTCCTTGTGCCTACATGTGTATTTATAGGCCTGTACAGGAGTCACGATATTGTGTATCCGATATCGCTAGCCAGGCCACAATATCGCGTACCTGATATTGTGGATCCTGTATCATGGGTTTGATATCAGGGCCTAATGAATCATGATTCATCAGATGGGTTAGGCAATCGTTGTCTTCCCAAGCTTACTCATATGGCACAATTGTATGGTTAAGTAAACTTGAGGTATATGATTTTTATGCTTTTTACGTTTATGTCCTGGTGCTAAAAGGAAGAAGTGAAATAATTAAGTAACTAATTTAATTTAACTAATTAGCTAGGTTCTAACTAGCCCTAACACCAGCATCCATTCCCATTTTCTGTACACATCCTGAACCAGTGTAACACTACTGGGATTACCAAATGCTAGTTGTTACTGGGTTACCAAGTGTTCCACGTATGCTCGAAGTGGTCGTACTAAGTGTGCTTACTTGTGAAAATTAATGATTCAATAAAAGTAACATTAATTAACTAATGAAAGCATTAAATAATTGTAAATAACATTAAATGAAATANCGGGAACTTAGAAATAACTCTAACTTTGGAAAGGAAAAACTGCAAGAATTTGAGTAAGGGACTAAAAAAACTAATGCCAAAACCAAGTATGCCCACCTCTTATTTATAGGTAATGAGGCAGGTTCCAATATTGGATGCCTGATATCGCTTGGCAAGCTTTGATATCGTGGACTTGATATCGTGGATCCAATATCGTGGTCCCGATATCGTGGTTCATCATGCCCCACGATTGAATAAAAACTTATCCTCGAGTTCCTTACAAAATATTGGGAACATATGAGATTATTGACCATACAAAAATCTGACAGTGAACGGATCGACAAACATATTACAACATTGGTGTTCATATCCATTGTGGTGAACACCATACATAGATGACATCCAGACCCTCATTTGATAGCTTGGAGATAGAGAAAGAGAAAAGAAAATGAGGTGCATTGTTTCCGATGTGCACACCGTTGTTCATCCATGGCCATATGATGCGTGTTCCTTGCATAATTGCTTTAGCTCTAGTCCATCTTGAGTGCTCCCTCCTATCCTAGTCCATTGTTCATGTGATCGCCATCTACACACACAACACAGTCATGAATTAGCAAGGATAGATAAGATATAATGTGATTGATACCTTGCCTCGCTATGAAGCACATTGGCTAGGTAGTGGATATGGCAGATACTGGGTTAGAGGCTTATCACTAGTGACTACCCAAGGTGTAGGGATGAGATAAGTAATGGAATGGAAAATTTTGTGATAGGGCCCCCATGACTAATAGTGAACCTTTGGTAGCGATAAGATGGAAAATGAAAGAATAAGGAAGAATAGAGAAATAACAACGGTGCAACCAATAAAACAAAATTGGATGTCATGGATGGGTTGAAATAGGAAACAATTAATTGCAGGAAATGTTTAAGGAAAGGATCTTAACAATTGCACCAAAAAGGAATGCCAGTGGGTCATCCCCAAAGTAGGCTAATGTCCTTTATGCCTTGACATACCCACAAATCAAAGAGTTTGTAGGCTCTAGGAATGACATATGGAAACAATGGTTAAGGACTTACCCACAAGAGTTTACCAAAGAATAACAATGCATCAACCAAGATATAGACGAATCATAAAATTGGAAATGAGGTGGAATATGGGAAGAAATATGGAAAGAAAGGAGAGAATGGAATGGAATTCCAAAATTAAGGTTCTATAAAGTCCCTTGTGTATTATGTGGTTAAGGTGACTTAATAGAATTCATTCCAAATCCAGATCAAAACTAACCACTTCTAGTGACCCTGCATCAACACACTTGACCAACCTAGCCTCCTGAAGTAACAAGAATGCATCCACAGAGCCACCACCATTCCAATAAGAGTAAGATAGAGAAGTAGAAAGTGAGAAGGGGCCTTAGTTAGAGGGAACCTTCAAGCATGGGTAACATGTTTTTCTAGTGCCATAACTAGTGCTTGTGGCCCATGTTTCTTATTATGTCTAAGGGGTGTGCTTTGAATTCTCACTAGTTTTTTTATGAGAACCACACCATGTAAAGACTTATTTGATTTAGTCATCTTCTTGATATTTGTCAATAGTAGAATGGTGGAAAACTTATGAAAAACATCCAAGTATCCAAGAGAGTAGCTAGCACAAATGCGTTGAACCTGCTTGAGGTCACACCCTTTTCCATCCATTTGAATCTTTCCTTGGTTTGAAGAATACCAAGCCACCAATTCGTTAATAAGTTTACTTAGAAAAAGGGACAGTACAATTCCAAGATCAAGGGAGACCATAGAGTTGAATGGATGAATGGATGACGTGGACTCATTACCTATTTTATCAAAAGGAACCATATCTTAATGTCAACATTAAAAGTCAAAGGTAAAAGCTAAACATTAGCAATCAACACCATTATAGTACAATGCACCATCATGAGCACTTATTAGAGGACGAGTGAAAGTAATTTAAACAAAATGTAATAGAAAAAAAATAGTAAAAAAGAAATAGGAAAAATTTTAATGATGGTGTAAAAAAAAAAAAAACAAGTAAAGATGAAAAATGTGTAAAAAAAAATACAAAAGGAATTGAGGGCTTAGAATGGCTAGCATTGGTGGCCATCTCCCCCACAACTGTGTTGGAAGGAGGAGATCCGAAATAATAAGCAAGGTTGTCCATTTATAGAGGTAGTGTTAGTACTGGCCATTTTAGTTCATGGAAAGGTTTGGTTTGCTGGATGTTGACTAGTAATTTCTTATTTGGACTTTTAGGAGGAAAATTTTTAGGAATGATATAAGGTCCTTCCCATAGTATTTGAAATTTAGTTTGTTGTGGCACATATGTGGGATTCCAATAAAGAACCTTATCTCCCAGTTGGTATTTGGCTTTCCTAATCCTTAGGTCATGATGTTGTTTGTTAAAGGCCTTGTGCAATTCGTTAGATGATAGGGTGGCTAATTGGTTCTCATCTAGGAAGTTAAGGTTCATTAACCATTCTTTTTGTGCTAGATTAAGGTCAAGGTTAAGGTCACATGCTATGGATAGGGTACGGAGCTTAGCTTGAATAGGAAGTGTTGGAAGTTTACCATGCACTAACTCATAGGGAGAGTAGCCTATAGGGAGTTTCCACGTGGAGCAGTATGCCCAAAGAGTATCATTCAACTTGGTGCTCCAATCTCACCTATATTTGCTAATGGTTTGTGTTAATATTTTTGTGATCTCCCTATTGGTGACTTTAGCTTAACCATTCGCTTGAAGATGATATGGTGTAGTTAGTTTGTACTCAACTCCTAAGAATTGCATCAATTTCTAGAAAGTCACACCTATAAAATGTGTACCATTGTTAGAAATAAGTGCATGAGGCACACCAAACCTATTTACAATTTGTTGTTGAACAAATCATGTAGCGGTAGATGATGTACAATCTGTAATAGCAGTTGCTTCTGCCCACTTTGTAAAATAGTCAACAACAACAACAATGTAGGCTTTTCCATTGGACATTGGTGTAAGAGGCCCCATAGAATTAATTCCCCATATGTCAAAGGGTTCTAAGGGTTGAATCCATTGTTGCGGACCCTCCATTCTAGCGGTCATTCCCCCATCATGTTGGCAGCACTCAGAAGATTGGACAAAATGATGAGTGTCTCAAAACAATGTAGGCCAATAATATCCTATAAGTAAGATTTTAATGGCTATTTGTCTTCCAGCATAATGACCCCCACAAGGGTCCTCATGAGTATCTTGGAGAACTCACAATTGATCTACATCGGGAACACACCATCGGACCAAGCCATCGGAACATACTTTGTAAAGTTGTTTGTTAATTTCCATGAAATATTTGGCTTGTTTCTTTTTAACGTCTAACCCTTGTGGTGTTTTTTGTATGAGGAGATAGGTAAGAATGCTACTATAACAATTTGTCTTTGTGGTTAACTAATTGTTTATTACACTTGCAAAGAGGAGTTCATCAAGGAAATGGTTAGAGATTGGATATTCATCCTCTTTGTTGTCCCATCGTAATCGAGATAAATGATCAGCAACAACATTCTTGGTGCCTTTACAATCGATCATTGTAAGGTCTAACTCTTGTAAGATCACAAGCCACCATATGATGTGAGGGCTCACCATTAGTTTATTCATTAGGAATTGAATTGCACTATGATTTGTATGTACGAATATATTATAGCCCAATACATAGTGCCTAAATTTTTCTAGTGCAAGCACCACAGCCATTAATTCTTTTTCTATTGTGGTGTAATTGAGTTGTGCACCAGAAATACTTCAACTTGCATAGTGAATGTAATAGGGTCATTTGTGATCATCTAACTATGTAAGTACGACTCCTAAAGCAAATTTGGATGCGTCAGTCATTATGTGGAATGGTTTGGACCAGTTAGGAACTTGTAGAATGGGTGTTTCTACGAGCTTTTGCTTCAAGGTTTGCAAGGCTAGCTCACATTCCTTGGTCCATTCAAAGGGTACGTCCTTCTTAGTTAGTTCTACCAAAGGTTTTGCAATCCTTGAAAAGTTCTCAATGAAGTGTTTATAGTAGCCAGTATGTCCAAGGAATGATTAGATATCTTTTACAGTGTCAGATTGATGAGTGATTCCTTGGATGACTGTAATCTTTTCAGGATCTACCTCTATCCCTATTTGTGAAATCTTGTGCCCTAACACAATGTCTTCTTGGACCTTTAAATGGCTTTTTTACCAATTGAGCCTTAAGTTGGTTTCAAGACATTATTTTAGTACTTGATCTAATCAATCCAATGCTTGCTCAAAGTCCACTCCATAGGTGGATAAATCATCCATGAAAACCTCCACACCATTCGGTATTTGCTGCTAAAAGATACTTAGAACCAAACATTGAAACATTGTTGGGGCATTGCATAAGCCAAACATCATCTGCCTATATGCAAAAGTCCCCTAAGAACTTGTGAACGTGGTCTTGGCTTGGCCTTTTGGTGCTATTTGAATTTGATTGTATCCACTGTAACCATCCAAAAAACTATAGTAGCAATGCCTTGCAATGGTGTCTAAGACTTGGTCAACGAATGACAATGGGAAGTGGTCTTTGAATGTTGTCATCTTCAGTAGCCTAAAATCTATACACTTCCTCCATTTACCTTCCTTTTTGGGCACAATGACTAAGGAACTATTCCATTCACTGTCAGCAATGGGGTAGATGAACCTAGCTTTTAAAGCTCTTCAATTTCTTCTTTAATCGCTTGCTTAAGCTTTGGGTTCAGTCGCCTTTGTGGGGTTAGTGTAAATTCTATGTTGGCATATCCTAGGATCTATTTTGGTTAATTTAGGATATGACCAAGTAAAGGCTTTCAACCATTTTTTTATCATTTTTAGTAATCTTTCTTTTTGTTGAGGAGCGAGCGTAGCATTAATGATTATCAATTTTCCATTCTTGAGAAATGTATGCTCCATACTGGTGGGAAATGGTTTTAACTCAAGGGGCTCTTGCTTAAACTTGTCAAGGATTTCCAACTTTCCCCAATTAATATTTTCGATGTTGGGAATTGAAAGTTGGTGATCAACTTGCTCTAATGTGTCCATGGTATCGATGTAGGTGCAAGTCAAGCTCTTAGTTGGTTCCATGCATATAGTTGAGTTGGTCTCTTAGTTAGTTATCAGCCATTGGGTGCCTTCCTATCTTGTAGCTACTACATATAGGCATCTTTGTATGTTAGTTATTTGTGCACACTAGTTGCATGCAAGCAATGTTAAACGTTGTACAAACTAGACCTTTTGCACGTAGTTGCACCCTGTGTGACTATATGCGATGCATGGAACTTTCTTCTTCTTGATCTTTCTAAACATATTTTCCTTTGATATTTCTAGGGAAAGATTATGTATTCCTAGGCACACATCAATTGTGCTTAACCATGCTCTTCCCATAATGATTGGGAAGTCCCCTTTGTAGTTGTTAACCTAAATCACTAGGAAATCGGCTAGATACAACCATCCACAAACAGTGTTGACAATGTCCTATACTAGTTCTAATGGGACAATGATGGACTGGTTAGCCAACTCTAAATGAATGTTACTCTTTTTTAGTGAAGGTAGGTTCTAGGCTTTGTACATTTTTTGAGAGATTAAGTTGATACTAGAAATTAAATCCAAAAGAGCTTTTCACAGCTTATGCCCAGTGATTTGTAAATATATAAGAGGACTCCTAGGATCAGAGAATTTCCTAGGAAGATGGCTAGCTTTAATCTAGTCAGTAATGGCATGAGTCAACATGACTGTGTGCATTAAGTGCGATCTTTGGTTTGAAGGAAGCTCTAAAGATTCGAATGATGGCGAGGCGTTTGGAGGATTAGTTGCTTGTGGTTTTAAGGACTTATTTGAACTATTGGTTCTAAAGAAAGGTCTCTTCTTTGTGCGGTTATTTGAACCAACAGTAGGTTGAGGGTTGACAACCTTTGTAGTGTTGCATTGCTACGATTGGGTAGGGAGCTCACCCTACATAGATGGAGTAGGTGGTAATGGAGATAAGGGTGGAAGAGGTGCAGTCGGATGAGAAGGATAGTACGTTTGTGGAACATCTCTCCTAGGAGAAGGAGTTCTATAGTACTTGTGGGCTTGGTAGTGAGGCTGAGGATAGACGTGACTAGTGGAGTCACGTGGAGAGATCAGCTACTACACGTATTATCCATATGGGTCAGGTTGACGATACGGGTATTGTTAACATGGTGGTGGCATTCCCCATGATTGTGGGTGTTGCCATTGTTGATATTGTTCATTTGGTTGTGGTGGAGTTCCACTTGGATAATACGTTAAGGGTTGGTGGAACTACCTTGGATTACCTTGAGGATAAGGTAATCTTTAGAGTGTTTTCCATCTATTTAATCAAGGGTTTAGTGTGTACACCCAAACTCTTATAGATGTGAGATTACTAGGCAACATCCTTTAGGGTGGTCATATTGGCATATCTCACATCCGCCATCATTGTCTGTATATGAATCCACAACCTCTTTAATGATGGAAGCTTTGCCCTTACCTTTGTTATGTGTATATTCATTTTCTTTCTTTTTTCTCCTTTCTCGGTTACTACCTTACTCTCTTGACTCCTCTACTATTTTGAGAACGGTTTGAAATTTATTATGTAGGGAGTCCCACATTTGATCTACCTTTGCTGATATATCTAATACAAACTTTTGAATGGGTAAAGTCTTCCTATTCATCATCTCTTCAAGTGGTGACTCTTCTTCATCCTCACAAAATCTAACTTCCTTCTTTCGGAGGGAAGGATCTTTGTTATATTCCTCCACACTTTCTCTTTTCCTTAACTCACCTTCCTCTTTGGCAACTTGCTCTAATAATCTTTGTACTTGATGGGCTCTAAGCTCGGAGAGTCTTCCTTGGGCATAAGTCCCAAGGGTTCTTTGCATTTTGTGCCTAAGCCCATCTATGAGATGGTGTAGTTGTTCCCTCTGCGAGTAATAATGGCCAGGGCAATGATGTAATAATGTATAATATCATCACATGGCAGCATCCAAAGGGTCATGTCCTCCTTTTTTCCATCCTTGGATTTGCTTATGCAAGCTGGACACTCAGGAGTACGTTTAATACTTATTGTTGAATAGCTCTAACATGGTACTCCATCGACGAATGGATTCCAGTTCTAAGGACTGGTACCAACTTTCCATTTCTTTGATAAGTGTTCGTGGAAATAACTTTAGTTTTTGCCACTCATTTTCTATATTTTGCAAGGCACATGCATCATAGAATGCTTGTAGATGATTTTGAGGATCAGCATTGTATCCCCCTTCAAATAGTGGGATATTGTTCATGTCTAATCTTTTGATCCTACTATCCTTTTAGTGCCTTGTTAGGATCCTAACGACCTCGATTATATCTAGCATACTTTGGGTAGTGAGTACTGGTTCATTGTGATCATGTTCTCTATGGCATCTATGATGCCTATGCTGTTCCCTACTCTCCCTCCTTTCATGATGCATTTCTCTAGAATTCCCTCATCCCCTTTCTTAACTATTTTGTCTATGATCCCTATTTCACCTACCATTATCTGTAGGGTCTTTTCCCTTGCGACTGCATTTTGATCTCAAAGGAGAGGGGGAAGGAGATGATGAAGGTGGAGAGGAAGGAGGACTGGCATCATGACATTGCCTGTCACTTTCTGTTTGGTGGTCTCGACCTTGGTCATGGTTACAGTAGGAATGTTTGTTGTTGTCATGTGTTTATGTTCCTTTTTCAGATCCTTTGTGTCTGTTGGTATTAGAACTTGGGTTATGAATGGTTGAGTGAAGATTCTGATACACAACTTCTTGACTGAATTCAACGAGAGGAACATTGTTAGGTGGAAAACCTCCTAAGGGAGGTTCACCATCCTCATTTTCACTTATGACATACGAGACATCCTGAGATCACTTTCCCTTCATAGATTTGAAATGTCTCTCCTGTTGTAGGTCCCTTTGACATTGTGCCTCTATAGGTTGATAATCCCTTGAATCTTGTTCATGCACAACGTATTTCGATTGTAGGTGCTGCATACCAATTCATGTAAGAGCATGAAGAAGCATGCTTGGGATTGAGCGATTAGGTGGTAACACTATGTTACCCTCTAAATCACACCATTGCAACTGTTCATCCTAGTGTAGGATAAAGGTAAAGTTTGGTACATACTCATCGAGATGAGGGTATACCAAGTGAAACTATTGGGGCGTTGGTAGATCATCATGTGTACTACGCCTCCAACTATTCATTGTGTCAGACCTAGGTGATGAAGCACTTTCATAGGAAGAAGGAGACATGATTAATTCTTCAATGTGCAATACTCTCTTTTCTATAATTGTAGGATAATCAACCCTAAGGGTTTGTTCGAACAATGGGAAGGTTTCCTAAGTTGTAATTAGCGCACAAACAACAAAGTCCTTGGAAACGGTGGCAATGATGAGCGATGAGGTACCCCTATGCTCAACCATATAAATACAAGTGTTACGCGTGATCCAGTTAAACTCCAAGGACTAAGTGCTTATGTGCCTTCACAGAACAAGGATGGGTTAGGCGATCATTGTCTTCCTAAGCTTACTCGTATGGCACGATTGTATGGTTAAGTAAACTTGAGGTATATGATTTTTATGCTTTTTACATTTATGTCTTGGTGCTAAAAGGGAGAAGTGAAATAACTAACTAATTTAATTTAACTAATTAGCTAGGTTCTAATTAGCCCTAACACCAACATCCATTCCCACTCTCTGTACACATCCTAAACCAATGTAACACTACTTGGATTACCAAATGATAGTCATTACTAGGTTACCAAGTTTTCCACGTATGCTCGAAGTGGTCATACTAAGTGTGCTTACTTGTGAAAATTAACGAATCAATAAAAGCAACATCAATTAATTAATGAAAGCATTAAATAACTATAAATAATATTAAATACAATAAATAAGCTATTCTGAATGCTGCAAGGTTTATCATAAAGTTCATCTTTATTTTTGAACATAAGGTATGCTTAGGTACACAATTCTTGAATAAAGATCCGTTCACTTTATGACTCGTACTATAGGCACTTAGAAATAATTCTAACTCTAGAAAGGGAAAACTACAAGAGTTTAGGTAAGGGACTAAGAAAACTAATGCCAAATCCAAGTGTGCCTGCCTCTTATTTATAGGCAACGAGATAGGTTCTGATATCGGATATTTGATATCACTTGGCAAGCTCTGATATCGTAGTTCCTCACTTGAGGTCTGGATAATTGATAGTTCATTGTGGATCATTGTGTTTCCACTTAGACTAAATATGATTCAAGTCATATGGTTTAGTCATAAGTGAGGTATTTGATATTGATGTTATTCAACAATTTAATTAAGAATATTGAAATGTAAAAAATTAACTAATTACCCCAATAAGTAATAAAGTAAATTCTAATATATTCTTTAGTGATGAGTATCTATTTTTGATTTATCATACACATCCTAAACTCATGGAATTATTGTTGGGTTATCAAGTGGTTACTACTAAGCATTCCAAGTAAGAGCACTACTAGGATTATGAAACTATAACATGTTTATGTTCAAAATTAGTTGTGATCATTCTACTATGTCTACTCTTACAGTGGAAAGTAAATTATTATTTTGCTAAGTGTGTAGAAAAGTAAGCATTGAACTATCTACATGACAAAGTTTAAAAATGAAAAAAATAAAGTTTAATTTAAGTTAGAATGTTGCAATGGAGGGAAAGAATCTTGATCTTTATTATTCTTTATGCAAGGTTTCAAGATATAATATACTTGAATAAAGATGTTGTATAATTTCTCTAGACTACATTGTGAGCACTCATTGACTATTGATGAAGCATATTTTCTCTAGCTCCGATATTGGCCAGAATATTGAATACTTGATATCGGGGATCTAGAAGTGATGTCAGATATCCGATATTGCGGGATGTGTGCCAGATTATAAATATAACACTTGGGCGCATGGTTTTGGAGTGATATTAATCATAGCATAGCAGAGCTCTTGTAGTTTTTCTTCCCCAGAGTTAGAATATTTTCCCAAGTGGTTGTAGCAAGAGCCATTGAGTGTATGAATCTTTGTTTAAGCACTGTTGTACTTGTGCACAACAATGTGTGGGACAATAAAGATGAGCTTTTTGATAAACCTTGTAGCACTTTGGCTAAATTAAATATTTTCTTCATCCATTTAATGTTTTAGCAATTTTATTTAATGCTTTTAAGTAATTAAGCTAATTAAGGAATTAAGGTAGCTAGGTTAAATAGTAATTAATTAAGCACATAAGTATGACTGCTTTGAGCATGCATATGAGACTTGGTAATCCTTGTAATGCTTAATGTTTGGTAACCCAATAGTGTTATATGTGTTCAAGATGTGTACAGAAAGTCGGATTGGATGCTTATGTTAGGATTAGTTAGACATTGGTTAGTTAGTTAGATTAAATTAGCAATTAAATTACTTCATTCCTTTCATCCTTTATTTGAAGCATCGAAAACATAAAACATAAAAATAATAAAAATCATACATCTCGATTGCACTTAACCATACCTCTATATATCACAAGTGTAATTGGGAAGATAACGAATGTCTGTTAGGTCAAGTTCACTTCCTAGAGGCTAGTCTATTGGAAGACATAGAGTCCATGGAATTTGATTAGATTATGTGTGAATGCTTAATGATTCATATGGTTGAGTGTAGGGGTATTTTCCACTCATCATTGGCGTCATTGCTAGGGACTATTTTTGTTTGAAATGTGTGCTATCTAGGCATCATGAAAATCATTAACATCATTAGATGAACCCTAAGGTTAAAACCATGTTCAAAATTGATGAGAAGCGATTCGCATAGGCCGCGATATCGCATCCCTCGCGATATCGCATATGCGATATCGCGTCTTCCCTACGATATCGCATACACGATATCGCAGTCCGTCACCATATCTATAAATAAGAGGCAGCTCTCCCCTATATAGAGAATTTTAGGAGTTAGAGTAGTGAAGCTTTGGCAGTTTGATCCCTCTAGAGTTAGATTATTTTTCCGTGTCTGTCCGCAGTGTGGTGAATGTAATTGTACGGTGTCTTTATTCGAGTGTGATGTACTTGGACATGTACATGACCGATAATAAAGATCGAGATTACTTCATCATTGCAGCATTCACTTTGTTATTTATTTGTTTATTTATTTAATGTTATTTACTATTTTCTCTCTCACCCTTAAACTCCTAGAACATGGAACGAGTATGACTTGATTACGAGCATTTAAGTGTGACTACTTGGTAACCCAGTGGCATATCTAGGATCTACGCTTGGTAACCTAGTGGTGTATATGGGATCTGCGCTTGGTAATCCCAGTGGCGTACCTAGGATTTACGCTTGGTAATACTAGTGGTAGTCGTGCATGAGGTCCAAGATGTGTACGGTTGATCAAGGAATCGGTTGCTCATCGCACTTAGGCTAGATTAGATTCTCTTACCCTTTTCCTCCTAGCTTAGATTAGTTAACATTATTTTCCACTGCCTTCAGGAGTAGCGTTAGAATTAGGAACACATCATATACCTCACTCTGGACTAAACCATACGTGACAAATATACTACTAGTCCAGGTGGGAAGACAACGAACTGCAACCTAAGGATAACTGTCTAGGTGCCATAACTAGTTTGTTTGCGGAGTTCGACCGGATCGCGCATGCTACGATTGTTTCGTATGGTTGAGTGTAGGGGTACCTCGCCACTCATCATTGGCGCCGTTGTCGGGGACGATGCTAGTTATCTAGATTAGTTATATCATACAAGGTTGCTGTAAAGAACTTAACGATATATCTCTTAAAAAGAAGTAATTATAAAAAGTCACATAAATTCACACACAACAATGCCTCTCCTACAAGACGATAATAATGCCACACTTAGTGAGGAAGTTCATTGGAGAACCAATGAGCTATATGACGATGAAGATTGGAGTATACAACCTGAAGTGGGAGTTTCCTATAAGCATGAACAAAAACAACGTCATCACAACACACGAAAGTGTGGGCACATTTTGGCCATTTCATGGAACAGGATTTATAAGGTTATGGTGATTTTTGAAAAATTTAAAAGATATTTTTGAGATTCTGTTTCTTCACCTTGAAGTCTACCATGTTGATTAAGACATGCTTTTGGCTAATTGGTTTGCATCCACAAAGGCATGGTTGAATGTCCCAAAAATCTTAGAGGCCTTGTCCAACTTGCATCCTTGAACCAACCAATACACAAAAGTTGCAGAGCCTCCTTCCAGGGACCATGTTGCCCATATGCAAAAATCATACCATTCCATGGGATTTCATCCTTGTTGGCATTCAGACAAAAATGAGCCTAGAATTATTGAACACTACCAAAACCTTAACTTATCTAGGCACATACATTGGTGCTAAAATCCAAAATTTAAATCTTTCTACTACAAAACAGGAAGGTTTCTTGCTGTGTTGCAGTTACAGGAGCAGCAATAGGACCAAGCATGCTTGTTCACTTATTCATTTCTTTTCCATTCACCGCCTACTACCTCGCGTTCTTGGCCCACAAAAATATTTCAAATCAGTGCTTCCACCAAATGCAACTTGCGAAAAAGTGAAAAGTGTTGACAAAGTTTCTCAAGACCATTTCTATTCTGGGGGTAGCCATTAACGAAGAACGGAACTGAAATCCGATAATAGCAGAGCCTAGAATTTGGGTGCAGCATGGGAGAAGAAATCAAGGAAATTAAGGGCCGTGGCACTGAGGAAACACCAATAGGAGGAACCTGATTCTCTCGGAATCACTGGAACTATCTATACCAATGGGAGAAAGCGTTTGGATGCCAATTATGTAGTGGAGTTCTTTGGAGACCTCTTTCATGGTGGGTCTTTCATGGCGTTTCTCTTGCACGCAGCTCAATGCCAAACTCAAAACCGCTTTGATACTTTCCTGAAATGGCTGTTGCATGTCCACACAACAGCCCAGCAGCTTTACCAGGTTTCTATGGTTCACTTGGGATAGAATCCAGACTTCATTCAGCACCTGAAGTAAAAAGAAAATATAATAAGAACAGAAGTCCATCCAGCCTCAGATTCGTGGGTTTATTCCTATTTATTGCAGTTGGAATTAGTTCTGTATCATCTGATCACAAGTACAAAGAAGATAATTTGAGAGCAAGAAGAGGGATTCAGTGGTGTAAATAAATTAATCTATGCTTCTACTTCCTGGCCTGCATCATCACCGAGGACGCAGCCGCTGTGCTTACGATGGCAGAAAATGAGAATGAACAGTTACGACAGGAGCAGCAACAACGGATAGAGACATCAAAACCGGCGGAGCGGAATGGAGTGGCAAAGAGAGAGTCACACACGTGAGAGACAGTGCAAGCTTTAACAAATGCTTCTTGCAGATCCTAGCGGCAGATCCGATGTTGAGGTACGCAGCAGAGGAAATTTTGCAGAAGAAACATTAGCCATCGCAATGGCAGGTGAAGAAGATGTCCTATGGAAAGTTGAAAGTAATCCATGGCTACGCTCTGTACAAGAAACAACATAACTACTTCCACGAACCTCGCTACCCTGGCATGTGGTCATAACTATTTGTAGTTTGGTCATGGCATGGAAACCCTAACAGAACCTGCTGTTTGGATTCTACCATGCCATTCCTCATGGCGATGCAGATGCAGGTGTGATTACCAGATCATTGACAAGTACGGAGTTGCTGTCTACGCCCGCTGCTTACATGTGACGTTAAACTCCGAGTTTAGAGAAGATATCGCTACGATGGTAAGGGTGGTTAAGGCAAAAACATTGATAACAGACACATCACGGATCAACTGGAAAAACATTAGTAGTTTGGGTTGTTAAATTAAGTTGAGAAATATGCCTATCGAATTGTTGGTTTTTATTTTATCATTAAAGTGGCATTCTTTCCTTATCCACTTTAAAATGGGTTATTTTTATTCACAAAGAAAAGAGGTTTGTGGGATATTTATATAACATAGACATTTGATTATTATTTCTATGGAAGTTGTAACTTCCTATGATAGTTACAACTATAATATTGATAATTAATTTTAATTTGGATTATCATGAAGACACTTGTTAACTATAGCCTCTTTATCTCCACAATGGCCACTTGTCAACTGAATTGGACATGTGTCAACTACAACTTGTTTCTCTCCATGGTGGACACTTGTCAACTGCATGAAGACACTTGGCAACTACATGGGACACGTGTCAGATGCAGCATTTTTATCTCTTTTGTGGTTGAAACCACCCAAAGTTGTTGTAACTTACCTAACTTGTTGGGCAAGTAACCTCCTAACTTGTTGGCCAAGTAATCTCCTAATTGGTTGGCCCAATTACTTGG
>MNCI01017339.1:299818-336302 GCA_015680685.1 Gnetum montanum
TCTACAAATAATAGGTTTTGTTCGAGGGTACAGTGATATTCTTAAAGTTTTTAAACTTAAATTTAATTTTGTGTTTATTGTACCCAGAATGAAGAAGGATGGACCAAGAGGGAATGATTAGGGTGTGACATCAAGGGGACTTGTGGATTCTCTTTGGTGATGCCCGTGGGAGTTATCATGTAATATGGTTGTACTAAGATCCTTGTAGATCTAATAAAAAATGGGAGTAAGAGTAATCAAAAGGGAACTCAAAAATCAAAAGCTTTTCTAGGGGGTCCCACTAGAAAGACATGCACCCATACCTGAAGGTTGGCGGCTTCTCTGGATTCAGTAAAGTGAAAAAAAGAAAAGAAGAAGAAAAGAAAAAGAAGTGCCATAAAACAAAAATCACTCCTCCCTTGTACTAAACGCCAAGTGATCGTACGCCTTGTTGTTATGGTACTTTTATAGTTGTTCACCATGGGATGAAACAATGCGATGTCACTGATTAGAAGGATGGACTTGGTCTTGAACTTGGAACGCTGGGTTAATGACACCTTAATCATGCTTTTCACGTAGGATTCACTATGTCCTGGGTCAGCTACCTCATGTCCCGATCTCTACGATCCCTTTCTATAGTTCATCTCATCTCACTGTTCGTGTAATTGTAGCTCATGTCCCGTGTAGCATAGAATTTTCATCTCATTCCGGTGATATTTACATGTGTGTGTTTTTTTTGGAGTTAGTGCGGATTACATTTAACCCTTCTAGTGCCCACAGACACTTTAAGTGTGGTTACACAAGGGCATAATAGGTTGAAACTTGCTTTGGGGAGGACCCACTTGTGTAATTTTTCGTAATCTTCGCTAATTCTTGAGCTCAAACACACAATTTCTTAACCTCAGCTTAATTTTTCATAATTTTCTTTCCCTATTATTATCCCTCCAAATTTTAACGTTCCAATGTACCATTACATTCCCTTTTCTTCATAACTACCAAATTTTTAATTGCTAAATTCACATCATTATCATTAAGAGTGCCTCTCGAATTAATGAAATTACCCTAGGATATCTTAATACTTGACAATGTCCTCAATTTACACCATTACTTTCAAGAAAATAATTAAAAATTTGGTATTTTTCATGTGTCCCACATCATTGGGGATGAGATATCGCATACACGATATCGCGTCCCATGTGATATCGCGTACGCAATGTACCATATGTGATATCACATCCTATTTTCCTATAAATAGGACACCCCTGCTACAACACTTAGCATCATTTTGCCATTTACACGGGGGGAATTTTTGAAATTTTTCTCTACGACTTGCGATTGCGTGACCCTCATTTTTTCACTCATATCTCGCTCACTAGTGCTTCGATTTTAATTCCGTTTGAACTTACTTGAACCTAGAGTGTTCAATTTAGTCGTGGGGGAGTGACACTTGCCGAAAAGTGCCCAATTTTTTTTGAAATTTATCATCATTCAAAGGACATCAATTAGGGTAATTAACACTAACACTTAGAAAAAATTGTGCCAAAAATCATATGACCTTAGGTACACTGGGAGATTAAAATGAAACCCACCTAAGTCATAGGACCCATTATTATAATTTTTGGGCATGATCACACGATAACATAAGATCTTTAATTAAAGGCATGTAGTAAGATATAACTTGAATTTGAAAACAACCTTACTAACGTTTGGCCCATGTGATTGTAGATGGCCCCGAAACGTGCACAACAAGGGGGTCTTGTTCAAGGTGGAGCGAAACAACCTCGGAGAGGCAGAAGACAGGTCCCTACTAGACAACATGTAGAACAGGAGGTGCAATGATTCAACATCCATCAAGAAGAACCTCCTACTAGATGGTCCGGGCAGGCAGAAAGAGGAGCTGCTGCTGCGCTTGAATCGGGACAACAACTCACGTTGCCCCTGGAGTGTGTTTAGGCTATCCATGAGAAGTCCACATTCGCTTCTATGATTGTGGAGCTAAACTTCAAATCTTTTGTAGAGTTCACTCCTGAGGCTGTTAGGGATCACCTCAAGGGGTCTGCCTTATGGCTTGTCCTCTGTAAGTGCAGTGCCTGGTACTTAGGTGAAATGTACAAGTTCTGGCACAATAAGGAGCAAGGCACCACGTTTAACATTTGTGGTGTAATAGTAGACTTTTCTGTGCAGGCGATTTTGGAAGTGTTAAACCTTCTGAATTCAGGTCCCCATGTTGCTCGGTTATCTACCCGATTAGACCCTGATGTGCAAAAGGATTGGTTAGAGAAGGTTTATGGTAGAGATAAATATTTTGGTGAGCTGATGATGGAAGAGCGGGTTTATTTCAAAATTGGAACCTATCACCTCTTCCCCACAAAAGGTTTGAAAAGAATATCAACGTATGCGGTGAGAGGATGTGCAGTGTTGATGGGAAAGGTTAATGCTAACCTACCCCATCTATATTTGATGGAGATCCTAAGGCGATTTGAAGAATGGAAGTCAGGGAAGATGGCACTACCTTTTCCCTGCCTTATCAGGAAACTGTGCTGACAGGTTGGTATTCGGGGATACACAAATGAAGTCCTTTGAAAGGCCCAAAATGCTTCTTATGCTGAGTTATTAAAGGCGTCAGCTTCAAGAAAGAGCACTGGCGAAGAGCTGGGACCAGATGAAGAAGAAGAATAGATGACTGGATCACCTGCAACTCAACTTGCAGGACCCAGTTAACCTCCAGCCACAGGTCCCAGCCAACAACAAGAAGTAGGACCTAGCATAGGCTAGGATCAGTCGTCGCCGCTGCAAGACTACAGACCGTTGATGAGCCATCTTAGGGCCATCGCCGAGATGGTTAGTTGGGGAAGTCGTGATGACACAAATCTCTTCCATGTCATCGATGATGCCGACCAACCTACTATTTCATTAGATCGCATGAGGGGCAAATTATCAATTCAAACAAGAGGAGGGGAAAGCAGATGCTCACAACAAATCTTAAGAAATGCAACATCTTTTCAAGTGCAGTTAGAGAATGGTGAAGGGGCCACTATGGTGGTCATGCAACACCAGGATGCCGCAGAAGCTGCTGAAGTGGTCGCTGACCATGTCAAAGAATCCTTTAATATACCTGTTGTGGCACTGGTAGATCTTTCAGGAGCACGAGGTGCTCAAAATTTTTTCGAAACCTCAATGACTCCTGCGGAACATGAGGATAAACTTGACAAATTGCTTCAAATAGGACAAGTTTTGACGTCTTTGTTTGACATCCCCCAGGATGTAACAACAATTCAATCAGACCTCATTTCCACTATGGGGAAGCTGGTCATATCCAAAGTAAGGCCTGAGCATGCTGAAGCTGAAGTGTAGAAACTACAAGAGTAGCTTGTAGCCTTACAAGCAGCACAACAGGATCCTCTACAATTTGTTTCCGTAGACCAGCTAGAAAATTTTAGAACCAAGCAATTAACAAAGCTAATTTTAGAAAATAAGAAGGTGGCAGAAGAAAAGGAGATGGCCACTTGGGATGCCTCTATAGCACAAGCACAAACTCATGCGCATCTTAAGGCACTCAAGGCCTTAGAAGAAGAGAATAAGTAGTTGGTTGCAGATAACCTTTAGTTGACTTCTGTGGAGAAACAAAATAATGTTCTCGATGAATACTTTCATCAGTTGCGAGAACAGTTCATTCGGGTCAATCAAGATGTAAGCCATTTAGCCAGAGAAAATCGAACCCTCTTAATGGAGGAGGTATGCGCTATTCACCAAAAATGAGCCATCGAGATAAGCGTGTGGCAGAATGAGGCTAAATGACACGAGAAGCTGAAGGAGCATTTCCATGATCATGTACAAGAAAATCCTGTAGAAGAAGATCCATATAACCAAGGCTCAAATCAACAACATCGGTGCTCAGCACATTGATTGGAAGGCCATATTGGACACTTATGCCTTTGCCCACCAAGCGAAAATTAAGAACCGGGACCTGCAAATCCAAGACTTGACCGAATACATGGAGTTGACAAACATTAGATATGCCAACCTGGCGATGTTAATAGTAGGACACCCGAGGTCAGAGCTCAAGCAGCAGGTAGCTTCCACCCATATCAAATATGAAGCAGAATTTGCAGAGTGCAAGAAGCTGGCTGAGAAACTAGATGTCATAAATTCTGAACTTGTGGTGGTAAAAGAAAGCTACCAAGGATAGAAAGATGTTACAATTGACTTGGCTTTATGGCTAACAGAGCTTCACAAATACAAAGATAAAACCAAAGCCTATGAATAGGAACGATGGGTGTTCATGGCATGGTATGTCAAATCTAATAAGATGTTCCTGCAACTACCCTGTTCGTGGGAAGTGCCAACTTCGTCAAACATTGGAACATTAGCATGGATGGCAAAAGATCCTCAGACCGAAGAGGAGAAGCTCCAGGCCATTCTTCAGTGTCGTCAACCTTCAAAGCTTGGAGCACGTGACAAAGGGAAAGCACCCATGGAGGAGCCACTGCCACCAGGAACTACATGAGTTCCATTTTTTGTAGTGTAGCATTTTTTATGTGTTGTGTCTTCCCATACTACGATATCATTTCATTTTTGTTTTTTCAGTTAAAAATCCCATACCTATCCACTGTGTAATCAATGAAGCTTGTTCTCCTTATAACTCGAGGATGAGTTTTTATTCAGTTGTGGGGGTATGATGAGACATGATTCGCATAGGCTGTGATATTGCGTATGCGATATCACGTCTGTTGCGATATCGCATCCCCTGCAATATCACGTACGCGATATCGCATCTTCCCTATGATATCGCGTACGCAATATCGTAGTCCGCTAGCATATTTATAAATAAGAGGCAGCTCTCCCTTGTACAGAGAATTTTATGAGTTAGAGTAGCGAAGCTCTGGTAGTTTGATCCCTCCAGAGTTAGATTATTTTTCCGTGTCTGTCGGCAATGTGGTGAATATAATTGTACGGTGTCTTTATTCGAGTGTGACGTACTTGGACACGTACATGACTGGCAATAAAGATTGAAATTACTTCATCATTGCAGCATTCACTTTGTTATTTATTTATTTATTTGTTTATTTCTTTAATGTTATTTACTATTTTCTCTCTCACCCTTAAAATCCTAGAACATGAAACAAGTACGACTTGATTACAAGCATTTAAGTGTGACTACTTGGTAACCCAGTGGCGTATCTAGGATCTACACTTGGTAACCCAGTGGCGTATCTGGGATCTGCGCTTGGTAATCCCAGTGGCGTACCTAGGACTTATGCTTGGTAATCCCAGTGGTAGTCATGCACGAGGTCCAAGATGTGTACGGTTGATCAAGGAATCGATTGCTCGTCGCACTTAGGCTAGACTAGATTCTCTTACCCTTTTCCTCCTAGCTTAGATTAGTTAATATTATTTTCCACTTCCTTCAGGAGTAGCGTTAGAATTAGGAACACATCATACACCTCACTCTGGACTAAACCATACGTGACAAATATAATACTAGTCCAGGTGGGAAGACAACAAACTGTGATCTAAGGATAACTATCTAGGTGCCACAACTAGTTCGTCTGTGGAGTTCGATCGGATCGTGCGTGCTACACTCATTTCATATGGTTGAGTGTAGGGGTACCTTGCCACTCATCAAAAATAAATATAATAATTTAAGCACATTGATATCTTATTTTAATTACAAAACATCGTTTTCTCACAAGAATGATGATACTAAATTGCCAATGCCTCAAGAATGCAAGGTGGTATACACTCATCTAGATGAGTATGTGCTTGACTTCACCTTCATCCTACATCAAGATGAACAACTATGGTGGCGAGATATGGAGAATAACATTGTAATGTTTCCTAATCGATCTATGTCTAGGATGTTGCTCCAAAATCTTATGAGGTTGGGCATTGAAGATCTTCAAGAAGAGTACGTTGTGCATGACCATGACTATTGGAACTACTATCCCAATGAAACACGACACAAGAGAGATTGATATCGAGAGAAGCACCATGAAGTTATGAAGGGGAAATGGTTCACCATCCCTTTGTTCCTACTAAATCAAAATGATAATGAGAATCCTTCATATGGATGTTCTCAACATGAAGATTCTTCACCCCTTGACATTGATGATGGTGATGTGAGCTTGAATCTGTAGTACACTATCAACAATCTAGGTTTAGGAAAAAGTGGAAGTCAAGGTAGGGGCTTGAGAAAGCATCAAGATGATAAGAAATTTGACAAATGTAGCCATGACAAGTGTAGAGGAGGTGGTAGATACCATGGTGGTGGCAGTCCTCCTCTCTCTTCACCCTCTTTGTCTACATCTTTTTCTCCTCCTTTCTCTTCACCCTCTTCGTCTACATCTTTTTCTTTCTCTTCTAGTTCTGATAGATGCCGCAAAAAGAACAAGCATGATGAAGGTGAAGAGCATGATAATGATAATCGCAGTGACCACCATGGACGGAGGGTTAGCAAAGGACATCATAGGCATCATCAAAATAATGATGATGGTGAGCCTTTTCTTACCACTTGAAGCATGTTGAACATTGTAGAGGTAGTACAAATTTCGACCAGGCATGTAAAAATGGTTAGATCACGCGACTTGATATGAATAATATTCCCAAATTTGAGGGGGGATATAAATTTGATCTACAAACACATCTTCAAGCTTTTCATGATGGCCGTGCCTTAAAAAATATTGAAAATGATTGGTAGAAATGAAAGCTATTTTCTAGGACACTCATTAAGAAAGCAGATAGCTAGTATTAGTCCTTGGAACTAGAATCCATCTACAGGTGAAGTACAATGCTAGAGTTTTTTAATGATAAATATCAGATGTACTCTCAAATGTCTAATTTGAGAAGGTAGATCCAAAGATGAAAGCAAGGAATACATGAACCCTTAGATGTCGCCATGGGAAAATACTATTCTCTTATACACTGATGCACTGGTCATGGTTATTCTTAGTACTAACAACTTCACCACATCATAGATGGATTTAGATTAGAAACGAGAAGAACTCTTGGGGTCTATGCCCAAGGGATTCTATCAAAATTAAGAGCCCATTAGATACAAAGGCTAATAAAGTAGGTAGTAAAAGAAGAAGGAGAGTTGAGAAAATGAGAAAGTGTAGAAGAATATAATATAGATCCTTCCATTAGAAAGTGGGAGGTCTACTTTTGTAATAGTGAGAAGGAGTTAACTCTTGATGAGGTGGTTCAACAAAATACCTTGCTAATCCAAAATTCTATATGGGATTCGTTGGATGAAAAATTTCAAACTACACTAAAAATCATAGAAGAATCAAGAGAGTAGAGTAATGATCATAACTGTAGGAGATGAAAAGAAGCTAAATGTGCCTACCAAAGGGGAAAGGGCAAAGCTATTGTAGTAGAAGAAGTTGTGGGGATTGAATCAAAGATGACCGTGATTGTGAAATTTGCAACTGTGAATATCCCAGGGGATGTTATCCCATTGTGTGACACTTGTAGGAATCTGGGATGTATACTTTGAATCCTAGATTGGTAAAAAGACAGGAACCTAGAATATTGCCCTATCCTCAAGGCAATCCTAAGTAATTCCACCTAAAACAAACCTACTATCCAAGTGGAGCTCCACCATAACTGTATGAGCAGTACCAGTAGTGGTAGCAACCATAGTCATGGGGGATGCCACCATGAAGGTAGTAGTACCCTTACTAGCAACTAGATACATATGGGTATTGATGAAGCACGTTTTTCATCTACTTTGACATTAGATATCGAACATCAGAGCCTTAATGTCGGGTATTTGACATTAGATCCAAGATGCGATGTCAGGCATTCGATGTCATGAGGTATAAATTAGCCTATAAATATTGCGTCAAGGCTCCCAATTTGGCATGAGTTTTCATATCAGTTTTTAGTTAGAGTAGCAAAGCTCATGCAATTTATTTTCTCTAGAGTTAGAATATTTTCCGAGTGCCTGCAGCAAGAGTCTAAGTGTGTACAAACCTTTGTTTGAACACTGATGTACTTGAGCACAAAAATGTGACAGGAATAAAAATGAACTATTTTGACAATCCTTGTAGCACTAAGAATAGATTAATGTTTCCTTTAATGCACTTTAGTTTCATGAATTTTAATTAAGCAATTAATTTCTAGTTGTTAATGAACACGAGCATGACCATTTTGAGCATACATATAATGCTTGCTAGCCTAGCAACGCTTAACTTTTTGTAGCCTAGCAGCACTATATGTGTTCATGATATGTCTAGGAAAGTGGGATGGGTACTTGTGTTAGGCTAGCTAGGCAATAGATAAATTAGATCTTTAATTACTTTACCTTTCATTCTTGTTGTAGGTGATCAAATTTATAAAACATAAAATAATAAAAATCATGTACCTTAATTACACTTAAACCATACCCTTGAGCTTCACAAGTGTAGTTGGGAAGACAATGAATATTCTCAATGTCCATTTCACTTCCTAGAGGAACTAATGTACAAGAGAACTATATATCCATAGAATTTGATTGAATTATGTGTAAATGCCTTAGTGATTCATATGGTTGGGCATAGGGGTACCTTGCTGCTCATCATTGGCGTTGTTGCTGGGGACTTTTTGGTTGTTTTGTGCACTATCTAGGATTTAGTGAAAATTATTTAAATCATTAGAATGAACCTTAGAGTCACATCACATCTTAAGATTACTACAACAAAATTTAAAAGGACAGTACATTTTTTATCATCTAATTGAAAATGTCTTCTTCTCACATGAGTGCTTCTCTGCCCAAGTCTAATAGAGCTTATCAGCTAGTGCCTTAAACAATAGTGAATCGTATATGCTCATCCTAATGATCATGTATCAAATTTCACCTTCATCCTACATTAGGATGAATAGTTGTGGTGGTGTGACATGTAAGGCAACATTGTGTTGTCACTCGATCAATCCATTCCTGCAATGCTTGAACAAATGCTTATACAATGGGGTCTCTAGGAATGTCATGCTGAGTATGTTGTGTAGGATACTGATGCCAGGGATTATCATTCCATTGAGGCACAATGTCTATGAGATCGATAGCTAGAACAATGTCATGAATTTGTGAAGGGAAAAGGATTTAATGATTCTTCATTCTTGTTATACCAACATGATGGTGGGCAACCGTTCTTTGGAGGTTTTCCATTTAGTGAAGTTCCTCTCTTTGACTTTGGTGAAGGAGATCAAAACCAGAGCTTGTAGTCCACAATTCACAATCCCAGTTCTAGTAAGAATGGATCCAATGACAAAGAAGAATCCAGAGGGGGAAGTCAAGGTAGGGATGTGGACAAGAAACAAGATTGTGATTATGGTTGTGATGGCTGAAGAGGTAAAAGCAGGCACTATGCTGGTGCTAGTCCTTCTTCCTCTTCACCTTCATCATCATCATCATCATCATCTTCTTCTTCTTCTAGCCCTGACCATGATTCTTGGAGGCTAGATCATGATGGAGGTGACCAAAATGACCGATGAGACTGAAATGATTGAAGGGACCATTGGAAAAGGAAAGATCAAGGATGTAGAAATTTAAGAGAGGCACATTACCATGAATGAAGGGGTAGTGGATGGCATTGTAGGCACCATGATCATGACCTTGATGAACCTTTGCTTGCTACCCAAAGTATGCTCAATATTGCAGAGCCAATATGAATTCCAACAAGGCATGTGAAGGATAGTCAGATCAAAAGGTTAGACATGAACATTATTCCTTGGTTTTTAAGGGGGATATAACTTTGATCTACAGAACCATCTCCAAGATTTTCAAAATGCATGTGCCTTGTAGATCATAGAGCATGAGTGGAAAAAACTTAAGTTGTTCCCAAGGACACTCATCAAAGAAGTAGATAACTAATACCAGTCCTTAGAGCAAGAATCTATAAGACAATGGAGTACCATGCTTGAATTGTTTAATGATAAATATCAAACATACTCCAGAGTGTCCAACTTGAGAAGGCAAATATAAGGATGAAAACAAGGAACACATGAACCCTTGGATGCCACCATTGGCTGATACTCTTCCTTGATACACAAATGTCCTAGCCATGGTTATTCTCAACTAGATCAGCTTCACCACATTGTAGATGGGCTTCAATTAGAAACAAGGAGAACCCTTGGTGTCTATGCCCAAGGGTAACTATCAAAATTAAGTGCTCATCAAATACAAGGATTAATTGAGCAGGTATTTAAAGAAGAAGGTGAATTAAGAAAAAGAGAAAGTGCAGAAGAGTATAATCATGATCCTTTCATTCGCAAGAGGGAGGTTTGATTTTGTGATAGTGAGAATGAATTTTCATCTAATGAGGTTGTGTAGAGGAAAACCTTGCCACTCCAAAAATTTCAATTTGAAATTACTGCCAAGGTTGATTAGTTATGAAACTCCATGGATAGCAGATTTCAAGTTGTCCTAAAAATTACTGAAGAATCCAAAGAATAAGATAGTGATTGTGAGTGTAGGAGATGCAAGGAAGTTGAACATGCTTATCAAAAAGGTAACGACAAGATTGCTATAATAGAAGAGGTTATGGAAAGTGAATTAGATGATAATGGTGGATGTGACATCTACCAATATATACATCCTAAGATATGTTGTCCCATTGTGTCACATTTACAGGAGTCCAGGGGTGTATGCTTTGAATTCACGACTAAGACAAAGGCAAATGTCCAAAAGATTACCTTATCCTCAAGGTAGTTTTAGGTAGTCCCCTATTAGCAATAGCAATATTATCCTAAAGAAACTCCATTGCAATTATATGAGTAGTATTAATAGTGGCAACAACCATAATCATGGGCACTGGTACCACCAACGAATCAATACTCTTATAGACAACTTGATCCTTATGGGTACTATGTTTAGCAACCCCTGTCTCTATTTTTACTTTTCAATATCACTACCACCCTTCTAATTATTATCAAACTTATTCTCCACATGAAAGAAGGGATGCCACCTCTTATCCTTATCCTTCTCTTGTCCTTGCACATCTTCCTCCTCCTGTCCTTGCATAGCTACCACTTGCTCCACCTATGTAGGATGAACTACTAGCTCAACCATAACAATGCAATGCTACTAGGGTTGTTAATTTACAACTAGATCATCAACCAAGTGGGTTGAATACTTGATCAAAGAAAAGACCTTTCTTTTGACCTTGCAGTCCACCTCAACCCTTAAATAGACCTATGGTTGACAATCCTATCCCTCCATCTTCCTCTATATCAAATTATTTCAAGTCCCCTTCAAACCAAAATCTATCTAAGATCCATATTGTAATGTTACTCACATTGTATCTAATTGGATCTATGCTAGAAACCTTCCTAAAAAATTAGTCGATCTTGGAAGTCATCTCATTTATTTGCATATTATTGGGAATGAACCATGTAAGGCTCTTCTTAACTTAGGTTTTGATGTCATTTTAATTTATCATGAGATGTACACTGCATGGAACCTGCCTCCTCTCAAAAAGAGCAATATCAAGTTAGAATTGGTAGACTAGTCCATCACTATGCCATTGGAACTGGTGGAAGACATTGCGACCACTATTTTTGGGTGATCTTATCCTACTAATTTCCTAATGATCAAGGTGGAGAACTAAAAAGGGAATTTTTTAATCATCATGGGAAGGACATGGCTTAGCATCATTGATGGAAGAATGAGCATCAAAGATCTTTCCCTGGAAAATGCATTTGGAAAGATCGAGAAGAAGTGAGTTCCGTGTATCACGTACAATGATACAGGGTGCAATTGTGTGTAGAAACTTTGGACCATGAAAAAAGCAGCTATCTTTGCATGCAAGCAGTGTACACTAGAAGTAGAAATTCAAAGGTGTCTGTATGAAATAGCCACAAAATAGGAGGGCACCCAGTGGCTAACCATTAATTCTGAAAGTAGCACATTTTGCATGGAACTGACTGAGAGCTTTACATGTGCATATGTCATAGTCATGAATGAACTAGAGCAAGTTCATCACTAAATCTTTGATGATGCAAATGATGATACTTATTGGGAAGAGTTGAAAATTCATGAAAGTTTCAAGTAAGAGCCCCTTGAACTAAAAATGCTGTTGGCTAGAATGGAATATGTGTTTTTAAAAAATGGGAAGTTGGTCATAATCAATGTAAATATTACTCTAGAGCAGAAAAAGATGTTGTTAAATGTGGTTGAAAAATGCTTAGCAGCTTTTGCTTGGTCATATCCTAAACTCATAGGGATTGATCCTAGGATATGCTAGCATGGCATCTACATTTATTTGGCCACAAAGCCAAAAGGATAGCCATAGAGATGATTGAATCCCAAATCGAAGTAGATCATCAAGAAGGAAATTAAACAACTCCTTAAGGTATGGTTCATTTATCCCATTGTGGGTAGTGAGTGGGTTAGTCCACTCGTAATTGTGCCAAAGAAAGGTGGCAAGTGGCAAGTTTGCATCAATTTTCAACTATTGAATATGACAACATTCAAGAATCATTTTCTGTTGCCATTTGTTGATTAGGTGTTTGACAAAATATTTGGACATTACTACTATAGTTTTCTAAATGGTTATAGTGGATATAACCAAATTTAAATTGCACCAGAGGACCAAGTGAAGATAATATTCATAAGTCCATGGGGGACTTTTGCATATCACATGATGCCATTTGGTCTATGTAATGCTCCTACTACATTCCAATGCCTGGTTCTCAACATTTTTCAATAGCAAATCAGAAGTGGTGTGGAAGTCTTCATGAATGACTTCTCCACTTATGAAGCTACATTTGAGCAAGCCCTAGGCCACCTTGAGCAAGTGCTAAAATGATGTGTTGAAACTAACTTGCGGATCAATTGGAAAAAAGGTCATCTAATGATCTAGGAAGGCATTGTATTGGGGAATATCACAAGTAGGAATTGAGGTAGACCTTGAGAAAATAAAGGTCATCCAAGGAATAACTTGTCAACTAGAAATTGTCAAAGATGTTCACTCGTTCCTTGGACATATTGGCTACTATTAGAGATTCATAGAGAATTTCTCTAAGATTGCAAAATTGTTGGTGGAGCTAACAAAGAAAGATGCTCCTTTTGTCTAGACCAGAGAATGTGAAAAATCATTCCAACATTTGAAAGAAAAACTTGTAGAAACTCTAATCTTATAAGCACTCTACTAGTCCAAACCATTTCATGTCATGATAGATGTATCAAATTATGCCTTGGGAGCTATGCTTATGTAGATGGATGACAAGAAATGTTTGTATTAGATCCTCTGTGCTAGCGAAAGCATTGTGGATGCACAACTAAACTACACCACTACAGAAAAAGAATTGATGGTAGTGGTATTTGCTCTAGAGAAGTTCAAGCATTATGTGCTTGAATATAAGGTGTTTATGCACATGGACCACAATGCCATCTGCTTCTTGATGAACAAGCCAATGGTGAGCCAATGTCTCATACGATGGTTGGTGATCTTGTAGGAATTCAATCTTATGATGGTAGATCAAAAGGGCACTAAGAATGTGGTCATTAATTACTTGTCTCGGTTGTGATGGGACAACAAAAAGGAAGAAAATCCACTATTTGATATGTTTCTTGATGAACTTTTCTTTTCTAGGGCTATAACTAAACAATTGCCTAATGAGCCTAAATGGTATGGTTGCATTCTCACCTATTTTCTCATCCAAGATATGCCATAAGGGTTGGATCATCAAAAGAAATAGCAGTTTCTTCATCAGGTAAAACACTTCATGGAGATTAACATATACCTCTACAAGGTGTGCACCGATGGCCTGGTTTGTTAGTGTGTCCCTGATGCATATCAACTATGCATTCTCTAAGACACTCATGAAGGTCGTTGTGGAGGACACTATGCTGGGAGATGCACAACCATTAAAATCCTAATGGTAGGGTACTATTGGCCAATAATCTTCAGGGATGCTCACCATTACATATGCTCTTGTGAATGATGCTAATGAGATGGTGGAATGACTGCTCAAATGGAGGAACCTCAATAATGGATTTAATCACTAGAACCCTTTGACATCGAGGGCATTGATTTCATGGGTCCTATCATGCATATGTCAAATGAAAAGGTGTACATCATAGTCATTGTTGACTATTGTATGAAATGGGTAGAAGTAGCAACCATCATCGACTGAACATCTTCTACTATTACTCAGTTTGTACAAAAAAATCTCGTAAATAGGTTTGGTGTGCCACATGCATTAATTTCTAATAATGGAACTTACTTTATAAGCACTAATTTTTGGAAGCTCATGTCACACTTGGGGGTTGAACATAAATTCACAACACCCTACCACCCCCAAGCTAATGGTTAAGATGAGATTACCAATAGGGAAATCACAAGGGTTCTAACAAGAATAGTTAAGTAAATATAGGAAATACTGGAGCACAAAACTTAATGACACCCTTTGGGCCTACCGATCAACATGGAAACTTCATATAGGCTATTCTTCCTATGAGCTTGTGTATAGAAAATTACCAACACTTATTCAATTCGAGCTTTGCACATTTTCAACAACCTATAACCTCAACCTTGACTTGAGTCTAGCCCAAAAAAGAAAGACTAATGAATCTCAACTTGCTAGATGAAAACTAATTAGTAGCCCTATCATTTAATGAGTTGCACAAGGCCTACAACAAAAAGTGCCATGACCTTAAAATCAAAAAAGTCAAATTTCAATTACGAGATAAGGTTCTCTACTGGAACCTCACACATGTACCTCAATGAACTAAGTTCCAAATGTTATGGAAAGGACCTTACATCATTTACAAAACTTTTCTTTTTGGGGCCATGATGATATACAAACCTAAGAGCTTGAACAAGAAATAGTTGGTCAACATTCAACNCTTCTCTACTGGAACCTCACACATGTACCTCAATGAACTAAGTTCCAAATGTTATGGAAAGGACCTTACATCATTTACAAAACTTTTCTTTTTGGGGCCATGATGATCTACAAACCTAAGAGCTTGAACAAGAAATAGTTGGTCAACATTCAACAAATCAAACCTTTCCATAAGCATAAGTTAGCTAATACAAAAAACACCTCATCAGATGGACAACCACACTTCATATTTTGAATCTCCTCCTTTCAACTTAGTTGTGGGGGAGATGGCCACCCATGCTAGCCATATAAGCAGCTCCTCAGTTTTCCAACTTTTTGTTTTGCACATTCTTTATTTTACATCTTCTTATTTTCATGTTATTAATCTTTTCTAATTTTTATTTTAACAATTGTTAGTACATTTGTTATTTCTTGAATATTTTACACATTCTTTTATATTTTCTTTTATTTTGGTGTGATTTTCTAACTTTTCGTTAATAAGTGCCAGGTACAATGGTAATGCGTTGATTGATGGCGGTATGTACTATTTTTGTTATTTGATTGTTGATGTTTGGATTCTAGCTTTGAATTTCATTATTAGAACATGGTTTTTTTTTTCATGTAACAAGCAGCCAGTCCACAACATCCACCCATTCATAAATTCTATGGTTTTTCTAGTTCTGGAAATGTGTAATCCCTTTCTCATTAAGAAAAATTTAACAAATTTCTAACTTTGGTAGTTTCTGGAATTGGGAAGGATTCAAAGGTTTGAATAGGGTGTGCCTTCAAGAAGATTTGGTATTCTTTGTGCCCTTCTGTTGCCTAGGTGCATGTGTGTTTTCATGGATTTCTTACCATTCCATGTCCACCAATAAAAGGAAGTTGAATGAATCTTCGCATGATGTGGTTCTCATAAAAAAAAAACTGATGAAAATTCAAAGCACACCTCTTAGGTAAATAAATGCATACATTTTTTCATGATGTGGTTCCCATTTCAAATAAAATAAAATAAAATAACATAAAATGATGGGAATTCAAGGCATACCTCTTAGACAAAATAAACGGGCTACAAGCACTGATTATGGGACTAGAAAGAAATGTTACCCATGCCTAAAGGTCCCCTTTAACTAAGGCCCTTCCTCACTTTCTACTTCTCTTTTCTTTGTAAATAATGAATGGTGGTTATTCTGTGGGAGCACTCTTGTGTCTCAGGAGAATGGACTAGTCTTAGAATGATGATGTGAAGTCACTGAATGTGGTTGGTTTTGGTTTAGACTAAGGGTGAATCTTATCAAATGATTTAACCATAAAATTTATAAGGGACTTCATGTGACCTTAATCAAGAACTCCATTCCACTCTCTTTCATCCATCTATGCTTTCCATGTCTCACCTTACTACTGGTTTCATATTTTGGTTTGATGTCCTGGTTTGATGTGTTAGAATTCTTAGGTAGTTTTTTTTTTCAAGTTTTTATGCTTAACTTTCTATAACTATTAATCATCCACAGAGCCCATGGACTCCTTGGTTTGAAGCTATGTAAGGGCATAAAAGGTTTGTTCCTACTTTGGGGAGGACCCACTTGCATATCTTTTGGCTAGGTTAGTTAAATTCTTTACCCTTAAACACTCGTACAATCAATTTTTTTTTACCCCATCAATGACATCTAATTGTGCACATCTTCACAACATTTTTAGTAAACTTTTCCTTTGTATTATTGTTAATTCATACACCCTCTTCAAATATTTCCTTGTGTCAAACTTTTTCATATGTAATGGACCGCTTATCTATTTTACCCTATTTGTCAGCCTTCCCACTAACACTCCTAAGGGACAATCTACCACAATCACAACCTAGCTGAGTGTAACCACTGACGAGACAAGGCATTTAATAGCTATGTTTTACACATTGCATACTAATTCACAATTTTTTTGTGATTGCAATGGGAAGCATGGATTGGAAGCGGGACTATCTTCACCAAGGATGATGTGGTAGTATCACACGATGTGGACCATTCATGATCGTTGGATCTTATCTCTCACTCTTCAACTGTCAAGAGGTGTTGGATGTCAACTTCATCTCAGGTGTTCAGTTCTCTTGTCATGAACACCCAATTTTGTAAAGATTGTAACTCCATACACTTAGACACTTAGAGTCTGTTTGTTCCATCTGAGTCAGTTTGTATGTCAGTCAATAATCCCATACCTCCCCAATATTTTGTAAGGAGCTTGTCCTTCTCTTCACTTGAGGACAAGTTTTTATTCAGTTGTGGGGGTATGATGAAGCACATTTTTCATTTTTTCTGACATCAGGTATCTAACGTTGGATCCAAGAAGTGGTGTTTAGTATTCGATGTTGTGAGGTATACTCTAGCCTATAAACATAGTGCTGGGGCTCCTAATCTAGCATGATTTTTTCATATCAGTTTTCATTTAGAGTAGCAAAGCTCATGCAATTTATTTTTTCTAGAGTTAGAATATCTTCTAAGTACCTGTAATAGGAGTCTAAGTGTGTATGGACCTTTGTTTGAACATTGATGAACCTGAGTAGAGTAGTGTGACGAAAATAAAAATGAACTCTTTTGAAAATCCTTGTAGTAATGAGAATAGATTAATGTTTCATTTAATGCACTTTACTTTCATGCATTTTAATTAAGTAATTAATTTTTAGTTGTTAATGAACATGAGCAGCATGACCACTTCAAGCATACATACAATGCTTGGTAACCCAAGAATGCTTAACATTTAGTAGCCTAGCAGCACTATATGTGTTCAGGATGTGTTTAGGAAAGTGGAATGAGTACTTGTGTTAGGCTAGCTAGGCAGTAGATGAATTAGATATTTAATTAGTTTACCTCTCATTCTTGTTGTAGGAAGTCAAATTTATAAAACATAAAATAATAAAAATCATGTACCTCAATTATACTTAAACCATACCCTTGAGCTTCACAAGTGTAGTTGGGAAGACAATGAACATTTTTAATGTCCATATCACTTCCTAGAGGAACTAGTGTACTAGAGAACTATAGGTCCATAGAATTTGATTGGATCACATGTAGTGATTTGTATGGTTGGATTTAGGGGTACCTTACTACTCATCAGTTACTATGTTTAGCAACCCATTGCTTTGCATGACTCTTCTAGTCATGCCACCTTCCAACATCACTACTAGCCTCTAATGTATTATAGAGGGAAAATCTGATATCCTTATCACCCTTCTCATCCTTCTGCATATTCCCCTCCACCCTCAACCTAGTTATTTCCTTCCCTATTAATGTAAGAAGAAATTCCACGTCAGCTGCAACAACACAATGTAATGAGGGCTGTTAACCTACAACTTGCTCCTCAGTTGATTGGTTCAAAAACTAGATCATGAAAAAGACTTTTCTTTTCAACCAACAACCCAACTAAACCCTCACATACACCTATATCTAGCATCCATGCTTCTCCATCTCTCTCTCTCTACATCTAATCTGTTTAAGTCCCCTTCAAACCAAACACCTCCCAAAGTGCATACCATCATGTTAACTCATGTGGTAACCACTGGATAAAAGCTAATCAACTTTCTAGGAAACTATCTAATCATGGAAGTTCTCTTATTTACTTTCAAATCACTGGGAATGAGCCTTGTAGAGCTCTTCTAGATTTAGATTCTAGTGTTAATATGATTTTCCATGTGATGTATAAATCCTGAAACCTACCTCCACTCAAGAAGAGCAACATTTGTCTCAAGTTGGTTGATTAGTCCATCATTATTTCCTTGGGACTAGTGGAGGATATTGTGACCACCATTTGTGGATGGTCCTACCCCACTGATTTCTTGGCGATATGAGTGGACAATTGTAAAGGGGACTTCCCAATCATCATGGTACAAGCTTGGTTGAGAACTATTGATGCATGATTGGGGATCCAAGATCTTTCACTTGAAATCTCTAAAGAAAATGCATTAAGAAAGATTGGGAGGAAGAAATTTCCATGCATTGCATATAGTGATACAAGGTGCAATTGTGTGCAAAAACTATGGACCATTAACAGTGTATCTAGTAAAGCATGTAGTAAAGGTGCTTGTACGCAGTAGCCACAAAGCAGAAGGGCACCCAATGGTTGACAGGTGACCTTGAGAGTAGCTCAACAATTTGCATGAAACCTATTAAGAGCCTAACATGTGCCTACATAGAAGGCATGGATAAATTGGAGCAAGTTCATCACCAACCCTTTGATGATGCTTATGAAGATACCTTTTGGGGAGAGCTGTAAATCCCTATAAATTTTAAATAAGAGCCTTTAGAGTTGAAAACTCTACCTATCGACATGGAATATGCATTCTTTAAAAATGGGAAGCTAGTAATAATCAATTCTAATCTTGCTCTTGAATAGGAACATATGCTATTGAAGGTGGTTAATACATGGCCAACAACCTTTGTTTGGTCATATCTTAAATTCATAGGGATTGATCCTAGGATATGCCACTATCGTATCTATATTGATTCAGCCATGAAGCAAAGAGGCAGTTGCAACAATGGTCTAATCCCAAATTGAAGCAGATTGTTAAAGAGGAAATTGAACAACTCCTCAAGTTGAGGTTTATCTATCCCATTCTAGATAGTGAGTGGATTATCCCAATTATGATTGTGTCAAAGAAAGGTGGCAAGTGACGAGTTTGCATCGACTTCCAACTGTTGAACATGACATCATTCAAAGATCACTTCTCGTTGTCATTTGTGGATCAAGTGTTAGACACTATATCTAGGCATTGCTATTATAGTTTTTTGGATGGTTATAGTGGTTGTAACCAAATCCAAATTGTGCTAGAGAATCAGGCAAAAACAACATTCATGAGTCCCTAGAGAACTTTTGTGTATCAAAAGATGCCATTTGGCTTATGCAATTCCCTTGCCACATTACAATGCTTAGTCTTAAGTATTTTTTAGTAGTAAATAGGTAGCAGGGTGGAAGTCTTTATGGATGACTTCTTCACTTATGGGGTTGCATTTGAGAAAGCTTTGGATCACCTTAACCATGTGATTAAAAAAGATGTGTGGAGATGAATTTTCAGCTCAATTGGCAAAAGAGCCATCTAATGATCTAGGAGGGCATTGTGTTGGGGCATAGAATCTCACAAGTAGGGATTGAGTTTGACTTTGAAAAGATTCAGTTTATCCAAGAAATTGCCCATCAACTAGAAACTATAAAAGGTGTTTGGTCATTCCTTGGACACACTAGTTACTACCAAAGATTTATAGAGAATTTTCTAAGATTGCAAAACCATTGGTTGAGCTAACAAAGCAAGATGCTTCATTTTTTTGGACCAAGGAATGTGAAAATGCATTCCAATACTTGAAGGAAAAACTCATAGAAACTCTAATTCTAAGAGCACCAGATTGGTCTAGGCCATTTCACGTTATGATGGATGCATCAAATTATGCCTTGGGGGTTGTGCTTATGTAGTTAGATGGTTAGAAACATCCTTATTACATCCACTACGCAAGCCAAAGCATAGTGGATGCACAACTAAACTACACCACCAAAAAAAAAAAAAACAGAAATCATGATAGTGGTGTTTGGCTTGGAGAAATTTAGGAACTATGTGTTTAGATATAAGGTGTTCATGCACATCAATTGTAGTGTAATTAGTTTTTTGTTGAATAAGCCAATGGTGAGTCCACATGTAATACAGTGGCTAGTGATCTTGTAGGAATTTGATCTTATGATGGTAGATTGAAAGGGAATTGAAAATGTGGTCGCTGACTACTTATCTCGGTTAAGATGGGCCAATAAAGAGAAGAAAAGTGCATTGTTTGATCAATTTCTTGATGAACTTCTTTTTGCTGGGGCTATAACTGAACAATTGCCCATTGAGCCTAAATGGTACAATGACATTCCCACCTATCTTCTTAGTTAAGAAATGCCATAAGAGTTGGGTTGTAAGAAAAATGATAGTTTCTTTATGATGAGTGGCGAGGTACCCCTACACTCAACCATATGAATACGAGAGTACACGCGCGATCCGGTCGAACTCCGCAGACTAAATACCTTAACGCCACAAGAAACACTTGGGGTTAATCGTTTGTTGTCTTCCCAGGCTTGCTTGTAAGTGTCACGGTGTATGGTTAAGCAAGTCTGAGGTATGTGATTTTTTTGGTATTTTCGGCTTATCTTCTATGCTATTAGGGGAAAGGGTTGAGAAACTAAGCTAACTCTAACTACAGATCTAAGTCTAAATTAACTAGCGTCAGCATCCGTTCCCACTTACCGGACACACCCTGAACTATGCAACTACAGCTTACCAAACGCTAATCGTTACTGGGATCACCACATGTAATGCAAGTGCTCGAAGTGGTCGTACTGAGGCACCTATTTAGCCTACGTGTGATAAGCAGCCGATTCCTTAGTCAGCCGTACACACCCGTGGGTGCTCATAACTAAGTCGTACTTATCACACGTTCTTAGCCTAGCAATGAGCAGCCGATTCCTCAACTAGCCGTACACATCGGACTACCACTGGGATTACCAAGCACAGAATCCTGGAATACGCTACTGGGTTACCAAGCAGCCAATGCTCGTAATTGAGTCGTACTCATGCATTGCGTCAAGCAGCCGATTCCTTGACTAGCCGTACACGTCCGTAGACGCTCGTAATCAAGTCGTACTTGAACGCACTAGGAAAGCAGTAAAGGAAAGCAATAAATGAAACCACGTGCTGCAAGGTTTATCCAACCAAGTTCGTCTTTATTGCTGTACACAACTTGGGTTCAGGTTACAAGTTGCTTGAATAAAGAGCCGTTCACTCTAGGACTCCTATTGCGGGCATGGGGAAAAATTCTAACTCTGGAGTGATCAATCTGCCAGAGCTTCGCTACACTAGCCAGGATTGGGAAATGAAGGGAGTGTCGCCTCTTATTTATAGATATGGTGGCGGGACGCGATATCGTGTAGGCGATATCGCATGGGATGCGATATCGCGGCCTAGTGCAAGTCACGTCTCATCACTTTAGTAGGTGAAACACTTCATGGAGATTAACAAGACTTCTACAAGGTATGTGCCAATGGCTTGGTTCATTGGTATGTCCTTGATGTTGATCAATTGCATGTTTTCCAAGATGCTCATGCGGATCATTGTGGGGCCCCCTATGTAGGGAGACACATGACCATTAAGATCTTGATGGTAGGATATTACTAGCTAACACTTTTCAAGGATGCTCATTAATTTATTAGCTCTTGTGAATGTTGTCAATGCGATGGTGAAATGACTGATCATATGGAGGGACCTCAACAGTGGATTCAACCATTAGAATCCTTCAACATTTGGTGCATTAACTTCATGGGTCCCATCACGCCCATGTCAAATGGAAAGGCATACATAATCTTTGCCATTGATTACTATAAAAAATGATCAAAAGTAGTAGTCATCACCGACTGTACATCTTCTACTGCTGCTCAATTTGTATAAAAAATGTTGTAAATAGGTTTGGTATGCCATGTGCATTGATTTCTAACAATGGAACCCATTTTATAGGCACTACCTTTCAGAAGCTTATGCAACACTTGAGGGTTAAGCATAAATTAACAACACCTTACCACCCCCTAGCCAATGGTCAAGGTGAGGTTACAAATAGGGAAATCACTAAGATCTTAATAAGAATAGTTATCAAATATAGGAGAGACTAGAGCATGAAACTTAATGATGCCTTCTGGGCCTACCATTTCACCTAGAAGCTTCCTATAGGCTACTCTCCCTATGAGTTGGTGTACGAAAAATTGCCAACCCTTCCTACTCAATTTAAGCTCCATACACTTTCAATAGCCAGTGACCTTGACCTTGACTTAAGTCTAGAACAAAAAGAAAGATTAATGAACCTCAACCTACTATATGAAAATTGATTGGTGGTCCTATCATCTAATGAGTTGCACAAGGCATTTAGCAAAAAGTGCCATGACCTTAAAATTAAGAAAGTCAAATTTCAATCACGAGATAAGGTCCTCTACTAGAATCCCACACATGTACCTCAATGAAATAAGTTCCAAAAATGATGGGAAGAGCCTTATATCATTTATGAAATATTTCTTTAATGGGTCATATTAATCTACAAACCTAAGAGCCCAAACAAAAAGCAGCTAGTCAACACACAACAAGTCAAACCTTTCCATGAGCCTAAACAAGCCAATGCAACAAATGTCTTATTGGATGGACAACTACATTTAATCTTTCGAATCTCCTCCTTTCAACTTAGTCATGGGGGAGATGGCCATCCATGTTGACCATTATAGTGGGTCATTTTTTCATCCTTTTATTTTACACATTATTTTACATCTTGTTATTTTTACAACTTTTCTTACGCCTTTTTGTTTTTACTTCATTAAATTTTTTTCAATTTTTATTTTACAACATCATTAGTACATTTTATTTTTCTTGAATATTTTACAATTTCTTGTATATTTTTCTTTATTTTTGTGTGATTTTCTTATTGTGTTCTAATAATAACGTGCCTTATTGCCAATTGGGTATAGTGTGGTTTACTTGATGTGGGCATCTACTATCTAGTTATTTGATTATTTGTGTCTGGATTCTAGCTTTGAATTTTGTTATTGATAACTAAGAGATGGTTTCTTTTTCATGAAACAGGCAGTGAGTCCACGACATCCACCCATCCACAAACTCTATGGTTTACCTTGTTTTGGAAGTATGAGATCCCTTTTCTTTAAGTAAAACTTTAACAAACTTGTGACCTTGGTAGTTTCTAGATTTGGCAAGGATTCAAAGGCTTAAACAAGGTGTGACTTCAAGGGGACTCAATACTCTTTGTACTCTTCTACTTACTTGGGTGCATGAGTGTTTTCATGGATTTCTTACCATTTTGTGTCGACCAATAACAGGAAGTTGAATAAGTCTTTGCATGGTGTGGTTTCCAACCAAAAAAAAAATGATGGGAATTCAAGGCACATTCCTTACACAAAAAAAATGGACTACAAGAATTGGTTATGGGATTAGAAAGACATGTTACCCATGTATGAAGGTCCTCTCTAACTAAGGCTTTTTCTCACTTTCTGCTTCTCTTTTCTTCTTAAATAGGAAATGGTGGTTATTTTGTGAGAGCACTCTTGTGTCTCAAGGGGATGGATCGGTCTTAGAGTGACAATGTAAAGTCATGGAACACGGTTGGTTTTGATTTGGACTAAGAATGGATTTTATTAGGTTATTCAACCACAAAATTCATGAGGGATTTCATGTGATCTTAATCAAGAACTCCATTCCACTTTTTCTCTCTCATCCATCTATGCTTTCTATGCCTCACATTGTTGCTTATGTTCATCTTCTTGTTTGATGTCTTGGTTTTATGTGTTGAAATTTTTAGGTAGTTTCTTTTGGGTTTTGTACTTAACTTTCCATAACCATTAATCATCCATGGGGCTTGTGGACTCCTTGGTTTGAGGATACAAAAGGGCAACAAAGGGCATGTGCCTACTTTGGGGAGGATCCACTTGCATACCTTTTGGTTGGATTAGTTAAGTTCTTTATCCTTAGGCATTCTCACAATTAAATCCTTTTGTGTACCCCATCGATGACATCCAATTTTGTGCATCTTCACAATGTTTTTTAGTGAAATCCTCTTTTTTGTTGTTTTGAATTATTTAACCCTCTTCAAGCATTTCATTGTGTTTGGGCTTTTTAGAATTTAATGGTGAATTGCCTATGCATTTCACCTCATTTTCAGTCTTCCCACTATTGAAGGTATGCTCTATGTCATAGAGGCCACTTAGTTTTTTTTTTTTTTGACAACCAATTTCTTGAAATTTTTCTAACTCCCACAAAGGTTTAACTAAGGATCATCACTAACATCATCAATCCATAAAGTTAAAACTCTTCAACGAACTCTGATAGTCATAGAAACCAAATATTATTAAAAAAATCAATCCACTATAATCACAACCTAGCTAGGTGAAACTATCGACAAGACAAGGTACCTAAAAGCTATAAGTTACACATTGCACACTAATTTTTGATTTTGTTATGATTGTAGAGGGAAGCGTGGACTAGAAGTAGGTTTTCTTCACAAAGGAATAAGCAACAACACCATGCGATGAGGCCCCTTCATGATCATTGAATCTTATCCCTCCTTCTTCAACTGCCAAAGGAGTTGGATGTTAATTTTGGCTAGGGTGTTCAATTCTATTGTCATGGACACCTAATTTTGTAAAAGATTGTAAATCCATACACTTGGGAATTTAGAATCTATCAGTTTTGTCTAAGTCAATTTGCATGTTAGTCAATAATCCCATACCTTCCAAATATTTTGTAAGGGACTTGTTTCTCCTTTTGTTCATTCTAGGATGAGTTTTTATTTAGTTATGGGGGTATGATGAAGTATATTTTATTTGGCTTTGATATCAGAGCCTTGATATCAGATACCTGATATTGGAAACCCAAAAGTGATGTTGGATATTTGATATCATAGGATGTGTGTCGACCTATAAATATAACACTTGGATGCATGATTTTGGAGTGATATTAGTCATAGCATAGCAAAGCTCTTGCAGTTTTTCTTCCCTAGAGTTAGAATATTTTCCCAAGTTCTTGTAGTAGGAGTCATTGAGTGTATGGATCTTTGTTTTAGAACTATTGTATCTAAGCACGACAATGTGTCTGGCAATAAAGATAAGGTTTCTGATAAACCTTGTAGTACTTTGGCTAGGTTAAATATTTTCTTCATGCATTTAATGTTTTTAGCAAATTTATTTAATGCTTTTAAGTAATTAAACTAATTAAGGAGTTAAGCTAGTTAGGTTATATAGTAATTATTTAAGCACATAAGTACAATCGCTTTGAGCATGCTCATGATGCTTGGTAATTCCACTAATGCTTAACATTTGGTAACCAAACAACATTATACATGTTCAGGATGTGTACGGAAATTGGGATTGGATGCTTATGTTAGGATTAGTTAGACATTGGTTAGTTAGTTAGGTTAAATTAGCAATTAAATTATTTCATTCCTTTCATCCTTTATTTTAAGCACGCAAAACATAAAAAATAAAAATAATAAAAATCATACATCTTGATTACACTTAATCATACCTTTGCATATCACAACTGTAATTGGGAAGATAATGAATGACTATTAGGACAAGTTCACCTCCTAGAGGCTAATGTACCGAAAGACATAAAGTCCATGGAATTCAATCGGATTGCACGTAAATGCTTAGTGATTCGTATGGTTAAGTGTAGGGGTACCTACCACTCATCAACTATTAATAAAATTTGAGAAAATAAATTGTAAAAGTTCTACTGCTTGTTGCATTAATTATGCTACAAATGTGGCCTATATTTATAGGCATTAACTCAAATAGTGTCATCCTAGTTTATATGTTAGATCATAGGCTATGATAATACAACCATGATGTTGCATCTATGATATCACAAACCATCAAAACATGGTTCACTATCTCCATAGGAGAATTCTAGAGAAATAGATCTATTGGAAAAAAGTGAAGTGAGAAAAAATTGATCCACTATAAAGAAATTAAATCGATTATGAAAACATCAAATCCATTGCTAAAAAATCGAACTCTAGTCCTTTAGGTTACATATTTCATTTTAATAAATAACTAAATAAATATAGTTTTGGTTTTGTTGATCTTGAGGATTTTAGATGAAGTTTTTATAGTAGATTTGTTTTTTTTGGTGAGAAATGATTTGAAGATGGAAAACAATTAATGTATCTTAGATGGTAGAGACTATGAAAAATTCTGAAGCTTTTAATTTTATTTATCTTGATGATTTATATGAATTCCTATGAAAAAATATGATACTTATTTCTACATATTATTGTATTTGTTCACTTGAATAAGGGTTTTGCACTAATGATTTAGACTATCCTAGATTGTTATGGAATTAGTGTTTTGCATTCCTATTTTAAATTTTTTTTACTTATTGAACTGGTGAATTTTGAAATGGCTAATCATTGGATCTTAAAGTTTTTATGGATTAGCATGATACTTTTATTTCTTAGGATAGGAAAGTGGATATTGATTCATACTCTTTTGATTATTCTAAAATATCTTGCTAAATTGAATTAGAAAAATTTCCTTTTATTTTTAAAAGTGTTGAAAGTAGAATTATTGGCAACACTGGCACAATCCTTAAGACTAGGTCAAAAACTTTACTAGATGGTATACAATGCACATGTTATTTTGTAGAGATTGATTTATGATAGAAGAAGATAGAATTAAAACTCAAGGTCAATAATTAGCATTTTTTCCAAAAAAAATCATATTATAATTTGCAAGGATGTTGAAGGCCATGTTTTTGGAATCTACCCTATTCATAATAAGAATGTGGTTCTTGAGGAAAAGAAACAACACTTTTTAGAAAATATAAATAATCGTACTTTTCAACAAGTACAAATGAAATCTTCTTCAACAAGTTGTCAATATTTTACTAATCCTTTTAATACCAAAGATGCTAGTAAACTCTTGATATCTAAAGAGAATTCCTCTATAGAAAAGAAGAAGAAGAAATTTTCAATAGGAACTAATAATGAAAATACTGATGCAAATGGATTTCACTTTGTGTAATATAAAAAGAAGTGGCTTGCAATTACTACTTTTAATTAAAAATCCCAAAGCTATCTCATTCTCTTTTTACTTCTATTTTTGCAAATTTTTTTATTAGATAATGCTTTTTCATTTATTAGGAACATGGATTATGAGATAAATCATATGCTTGAAAAATAAAGGATGGGAACACCTTGCCCCACATTTTAATTTTAGTTTTATCATGAAGTGCTTAGGATCTTTTTGATAGGTCTCATGTAAAAATTGTTAAGAAATATCTTTTAAGAAGACATTTATCTCTAGATTTTCTCTTTGTTTAAGAAATTAATATTTCAGCTCATGATAGTAGTTTTTTGGATAAATGCATATTATAAAATTGCATTGTTTTTTTTACTAGTCGTGAAGTTATCTAAGGATGTGTTGCTATTCTTGTTAATAAAAATTAGGTTGGAAAATTTTTGAATTCTAGTTTTGATAAATTTGGAAGAGTTATTTGGATTATTTGTCATAGTGAAAAAAATTACTTTGGACTCTATATTATTTATGCTCCTAATAATTCAAAAGATTGATTAGAGGTTTGGAAATATCTTCTATCTCTACCTAAAATTCTTTAGATTATTGGAGGTAATTTCAATATGGTTGAAAGTCATTTAGATAAACTTATTGGTCTTCCTTCTAATATATTTTTTCAAGAAAAAGAAGATTAATGTAATTTAAAACAAAAATATTTTCTTTCTTGATGTTAGCTCTTTACTCTCATTTCGTTCAAATGAGAAGCATTATACTTAATATAATTATCAACAAGCAAATGATAGAACTTATTGTTGACTTGATAGATTTTACATGTCTAATGTTTTCTTTTAGAAGCCTATAAAAAAAGTAGAAGTGTATATAGATGCTACTTTATTAGATCATTTTCCTATTAGTAATTTTCTCTTTGGTATGAATTCTTCATCCTTTTGAAAACAGAAGAATTTTCTTGTATGAATGATAATATGTTCATAGGACTATGTGGAGAAAATATATTGAAGTCTTTATGGAATGCAGAAAAAAAGCTTACTGATGATATTGGTTAGATTAATTGATACAAAGGAAATACTTGCCAAGTTAGAAATTATGTTATGTGGTTTGGAAAACAATTTACTAAGTTTGGTATCAAGTTGAAGAAGATCTTGCAGAATCTATAAAGAAGATGCAAATTATTTTAGACTAGAAACCCTTTGATTTTGAAACTTAAAAGGCCTTTACTAAAGCTCATTATGCTAAACTATATTCGAATACACTTGAAGCTAAAAGTGCTCTCCCTAAAAGTCTCATGTATTATTTAAAAATTGAAGATGAACTTTGCAAATAATTTTTAAATTTTTAAAAGAAAAGGGTCAAGTACCTAAACTAGCATTACTTTATACAAATAATTCCATCATTAAAGAACTTGAGACTATTAACAGTTTTTTAGTGGATCATTTTATTTTGAAGGTTTTAGTAATGAATCTTTTCAAGCCTTTAAGATGCATATTCCTCATCTTATAATAGAAGTACATCAAAGTATTCTTGAAGAAAAAGCTATAACGGAAGAAATCAAAGCAATGTCCTTTAGTTTGATAGATGGTAAAGCCTAAGGTTTTGATGATTTTCCTATTGAATTTTTAAAGAAGCATTATAACATTGTTGAAGATGATCTCTTTCATGTTTCTAAGAAGCCATTAAAAAAATTTATTTTGATAAAAATATTAATAAAGGTATGATTCATCTTCTTTCTAAGAGTGGATATATTCAACATATTGATAATTGAAGGCCCTTTACTCTTAATAATATTTATGAAATTTTAGCTAAATGCATGACTTGTCAAATTTAGAAGATTATTGAAGATGTTATTAAACCTTAGTAGATTGGTTTTGTTAAAGGTAGATATATCTTAAATAATATTATTGTAGCTTGGGAGGGAATGTAGTGGGCATCTGATACTAATTAAGACATTGATTTTATTAAGTTGGATTATGGCAGAGCTCATGATAGGATTGAAATGAATTTCATTATTTCTTTTCTTTATAAACTAGAATTTGTTTTTTATTTTATTCAACTTTTTTTTGCTATACTCATTGATGTTAATGCTCAAGTTAATACTAATGTTGGATTAAGTTCCTCCTTTTCTCTTCAATGGTTAGTTCATCAAGGCTATTTTTTAGCTTCCAATCATTTTATTAGTGCTAAAAATTTTCTTTCACATAATCTGCATTATGATCTACAAAGGAATTTCATTAAGGAAATTTCAATTGATGTTCAAGGTACATAATTGCTTAACATGTACTTTGGATATGATTCTTTTTGTATGATCAACAATTCTTTGCAACATATTAATACTCTTTTAGCTATAGTGGAGGCTTACTATATGTTATCTGGCTTTCAGATTAATTGGCAAAAATTTACTCTTCATTGTAATAATAATATTATTGAGTGGGTTACTCTTAAGCCTTGGAAAATCTTGAAAAAAATTTTATCTTTAAAATTTTAGGAACATCTTTTTATTTTGAGCCTAATATTACTATTTTATAGATTTATTTGATTGATAAAATTGAATAGAAGCTTGATAAATGGAATGAAAAAAGCTCATTTCTATTGGCAAAGTTTTAGTTAGTAAGCAAATGTTTCAATAAACTCATGTTTATTACTCTAATTGTTCTGATCCTTCTAAAAGTTCTTATGAGAGAGTTAATCATTCTATTTGTTAGTTTCTTTGGTCCTCTAAGTAGCATAGAAAAGGTTTTTGTATATTTTGTTTGAATATTTGCACTACTAGAGAAAAATAATAGAGGACTTGGGCTCATTAATTGTTATAACTTTGATATTTCTTTTGTAGTAAAATGGATTACAAAGTTTATTAATGGAGATGATGTTTGGATGCTAATTTTAAGAAATAGACTTATGTAAGGAAAACCTAAGAATGATAATAGTTGATTGTATAAAAACTTTCTTCATTGTCTTCTTTTTCCTTAAGTCATTTCTATTCCTAGTTCAATTTTGAAATAAATTTGGAAGACATGGTGCAAGCTTGGTAAATATTAGAATGAAAATAATCTTACAATTTCAAAAGATATGCTTAAGAAAATTAGTCCATGGTGGTTTCCTTTTAATGAAGGAGTTTAGGCTACTAATGCATCTAGATTGTGTACCACTTGGAGCATGTTTGATATCATTGAAGTTTCTTGTCTATGTATGCAAGATAGTTGGATTATTTGGAATGAAGCTTCTAGCCTTTATGATTTGAATAGAAAGAGGAAAAATAGGTTTAAAAAATTAATTTATAATCTTGAAAATTTATTTAAGGTTGTAAATAATTTGCATTAGGCTTTTGCAAATATTTTTTGGAAGGATGGAAAATATGTTTTTTCTTTTAATTTGAAAATTTCTTATGAGATTATTCAATGATTTAGTGTTTCAACAATTTTGGTAATTTGGTGAACCACATATCTAATTTAGGCTTTCAGCATTTCAATGATTTGGGATTTCATGTTTTATATGCAAGGTCAAGAAAACCACATATTTCATTTCAAGTAGTTTGGAGAAATATAGGAAGTAGGATTTCAATGGTAGGGTTTACGATTTCTTGTGAGAAATGGAATACCATGGTTGCAACTTTGAAATCCATGGCACCCAATTTTATGCAATTTAAATCCATGATTGAAGCCTTGGTAAAAAAGGCACAAGCCATTCCAAAAACTATAGAGTTAAAAGATTCATTGTCAAATGTTAAAGAAACTCAAGTTTAGATAAATATGAATACTCTGTAGTCAAGGTTGAATTCTCTTACGTCAAAAAGAATAACTACTCACTCAATCTTAAGAAAATATATTAAGATGAAGAAAAATGTGACAAAATTTAGAATCTTCAAATTGTGGAAATTCTTGAAGAACAAGGTGAGGATCTTTTGCAGGTCATGCCAAATGTCTTTACAAAACAAGTGCACATTTCTTCTATCCCAATAATTAGTGTAAATAAACTTGGTCCTAAAGGGAATAAACCTTAGTAGATTATTGTTAAGTTTGCTAATTGGCATGGAAGAGATAAGGTTTGGAATAATAGAAGTATCTTAAAAGGATAAAACATTTGGATTAATCAAGATGCAACCAATAAAGAGTATGCAAAAAACTAGGAATATGGAAAAATGTTAAACAAGCTCATGTTGAAGGTAAAACTACTTTCTTAAACTATAAATATATTGCAGTTATTAAAGAAAAGAAAAATTCTCCAAAATATGGAATTTCTTTTATTACATGTGGTTTCCTTAATGTTGAAGGTTCACTAGCTAATAAAGTTGTTGGTTTAGATATTGTTATTTCTTTAGTGACTTTGATCTATTTATTTGTTTTGAAACTTGGGAAGAATAAAATTCTCCAATTGTATCTATTCCAAACTTTTATATCATTTTTTTTCAGAAATAAGTGTTTCAAGGTGAGGGGTAGACCTTCTAGTGGTATTGCTTATTGAATTAAGAAGTCTAGAGATAAGTTCATTAATGTAAAAAAGGTTGATCATAATAACCAATATTTGTGGGTTTAAGTTCAAGGCATTTTAGAGGATTTTTATATTAAATTTTATTATTTTACTTCAAGGGGTTTTTCTATCTACAATTCTATTAATCTTTCATGAGAGCACCCTTTATAGTTCCTAGATCAAGATGTTGCAGAATTTTCTAGGCTTGGCAAAGTTTTTCTTTGTGAGGATTTTAATGCTCATGTTAGATAAAGTTAGATTCAAAGGCTTGTTTGAAATTCTTGATTAAACTTTAGTGAACAGCTTTATTTAGTTCATAAAAGATCATTTGTTGATCATAGTACAAATCAGAGGGGCATTTATTTCTTAGAGTATGTTCATTCCTTTGATTTTTTAATTCTTACTTTCTCCTCTCATGTCACTTTTATTGGACATGAAGGTAAATCTTGCATTGATCTTCTCTTGTGTACTCATGATAATATAGATGCAGTAAAAAGCTTTCAATTGGGGGAAAAACTTTTAGAATCTTCTCATCATTACTTGAAATTCACTATTATTACGTTAATTCATCATATTCATTATAAGAGATGTAGAACTCATCATCTCATAGAAGACCTTCATTAGGATTTTTAAAGAAGAGTGACTAATATGTTGATCAATAAGGAAAATGAGGTAGATCTGACTAATGTTCTTTTGTTTGTAATTACTCAGATATAGATTTAGAAGAAGCTATATGTAGAAAACGTTAGTTTGATGTTGACTAATTGACAACTTGTAAAGATGTTACAGCTATACATGTTGATGTTTTAATGTTGAATAATTATAGAAAGCTTATTTATTTTTTAAAAAGAAAGTTCATCAAAATTGACACAGCCTAGTCGACATGGGATTTAATGCATTGAAGTGGCCTCGTTGATGCAGTGTCTATTTTCACCTATAAATACATGCTCACTTGCTTTGTTTATGAAATATTTGGTCATAGTTGTAGTGGAGCTCTTGTAGTTCTCTTGCTTGAAAGTTAGAATATTTTTCTAAGTGCCCACAGAAGGAGTCAAGAGTGTATAGATCTTTATTCAAGCACTGTTGTATCTAAGTGTGGTAGTGTGTGTGGTAATAAAGATGAGCTTTATGATAAACCTTGTAGCATTTTGAAATAAATTAATTGTTTATTTATAAATTTAATATTTATGTAATTTCCTTTAATGATTTAAGTAATTAGTAATCAATTAAGCTAAATTAAATAGTGATTAATTAAGCACATAAGTATGACGACTTTGAGCATATGTTTGGCACTTGGTAATGCTTGTAACCCTTAACATTTGGTAACCCAGTAGCATTAAATGTGTTGATGATGTGTATGACATGTGGAAATAGATGCTTATGTTAGGATTAGTTAGGTGAATCTAGTTAGATTAAATTAGCAATTTAATTATTTTATTCATTATTTTGTATTCTTAGGAAACTTAAAACATAAAGTGTAAAAATGATAAAAATCATATGCTTTAGTTGCACTTAACCATACCTTTGCATTTCACAAGTGTAATTAGGAACACAATGATTATAATGGTTAGTTTCACTTCCTAGAGAGACTAGTGTACTTAGAAGGCTATAAGTTCATAGAATTCGACTGGATCATGCATGAATGGTTAGTGATTCATATGGTTGGGTGTAGAGTCTACTTGTCGCACATCATTGGTGCAATTTTTGGGGACTTGTAGTTTGATACTGTTGATGCATAAATTTTGGTCACACGAACACCAAGAAAGAAAACTTGTTTTAGGAGACTATTACCTAGGGTGCCTCCTGTATGGGTATGGAAACCCAGGAATAGTCTCAATTGGAGAGGGCTATGTGGCCTTTTGCAAATAATAAATTAAAAAAGAAATATGGAATTTAAATTAAAAATTGTCTCAAAGTTGAGAATAAAATTTTCCCTGGTCCTGCTGACATTGTTGGTTTGTGACTGCCATTGGTATCGACTACTGGGTAGGAAGACTGCGATCATTGTGAGAGAGGGAGAGAGAGAAAGAAAGAGAGAAAGAGAGACTACCCACTACAGTCTGCACAGGGTAGTAACTACAGTCCTTAAAGCTTACCATTGTCTGCTGCCTTTTGTGCACCACCGTAAAGAGAAAGAGTGTCCACCCATGTCTGCACCATCGAGAAAAGCTCCTGCAATCACTGAGAAGACTTGCAAGGATTCTATTTGAGCTGTTGGCTCTTGCCTTGGACCCTCCTCGAAGATCAACTAGAATCCTATAAAGAAAAGAAAAGAAAAGAGGAAATTGCTGCTTAGTGGAGAGGAAGCTGCTTCTCTCGATTGATAGCTAGAGCTCCTTCGATTAATAGCTAGAGCCTGTTTGGGACTCCCCCCCTTCATAGCAAGAGCCTCCCTCTAGACTCCATTTTATAGCTACTGCGACCATCCATAATGATGTCTACATTTCATGTAATGGCTACAGAAACCACCACCACTTCTTGTGTAATAACACCCACATTCTCTAATTAAGTGCCCACTAATGTTCGTAACCATCATAACTTCCAAAACATCTGCTACTAATGATCGTAACTACCATCATTAATGACCACCACCCAACAATTTAAATTCCCACTACTCGCTTGATTTTTATTGTGGTTATTATAGGAGAGATAAGAAACATTGATAGTTATGGCCCCATGCAAGCATGGGAGTGTTGACATCAACACTTAGCCCCCAAACTTTTAATTGCATGCTAGTGCAAGGAAACAGACCACAGATATTTTAAAATGATGCAATAGATAGGGAATTACAAACATCACAAAACAAGAAAATGGAAACTTAAAAGTAAACTAAACATGATTAAAATAACCATATAGTCAAAAGAGAACTAACTGTGGGCCACCCAAACCACACCATCTTATTTAATTAAACTCTAAATATATAATTTTATTTATTTTAACTACATAAATTTATATATAATTAAAAAATATAATTATGATTTCTTTCCCAATCTTCTTACAAAGTAAAAGTCAATAGCATGTGGACTACTTTGAGCACAAGACCCATACTAAATTTAATGAGGACGACAAACTCATATTAGATTGTGGCTAGTCACAACTTTCGGATTTTTCCTTGGAACTTTTTTTTTCTTTTTTTTTGAAAATAGGTTCAAAAGGGAAAATGGAGGTTAAGGTTAGGATAGCTTCTTGACCCCATCACACTCAAGAACTTATTACACTACCAATGAACATGGTCCTCATTCCTTTTTTTTAAGGAAACTTTGCCCATGGTGTAGTTCAACCCTCATGTATGTGCCTTTAATTGTGATTTGATAGCATCATAGCAGGTCTCCTGGGTGGCTAAGGGTTCTCAAGTGGAGATGAACACACTTCTCCCATTATTCATAGGGTAACCATGGATCATCACACTTGAGGGCTAGGGCTTATGAGAGGGAAAATGGGGTTTTCCAAGGTCACATAGTGATTATCGCTAACCCTTCTCCAACATCACCTATCCTACACTCACATGATCATGATGATTACATGATATGTTATCACAAATCTCATGCTCCACAATCCAACATAACTAAAGAAACTAAAACCTTGAAAAAGACTGGGAAGAATCAAAGCATTATTGAAATATATAGTATAAAAGAGATTTTATGTAATAGTAATAAGAAATATTATATAAAGCATTATGCTAACATTATTTTCAATGGTGCTCTGATGACCCAACGCCTAGTAACTCAAAAGACCATAATGATTATTAAAATCATATGCAAAGAAAAATTCAAAACAATATGCCAAGATTAAAATGATGGAAATGTAAACAAAATATGTAAATGCGAGTATACACAAATGAAATGCATGATGAAGAGGGAGAAAACATGCAACTAAGAATCTACTAGGTGTCCACATGGGGCACTTGAGTAGAAATGCTTTAAAATTGCTAGGTAACCTATGTCCTCGCACATCGGCAACCTTGTACACATTGGGACCAATGATGTCTTTAATTTAGAATGGGCTTGACCACATAGGAGAGAACTTACTTTGAAGATTTTCTTGGTCAAATGTTCTACCTTTTTCCAAGACTAGGTCTCCTATCTTAAAGACTTCACCAACGTACTTCCTGTCAAGACATTGTTTAATAATTTCTTGACAATTATGATTATGAAAATCAAGACATAAGCTTAACTTGTTTGTTTGTTTTGTATCAAGTCTTTCTTTGATATAAGTTTTAATGATAGGTCTAGGTCTTGGTGGGTCATTAAATATAGCCTTTCTAGGAGAATGTTCCATGGATGTGTCATTAAAATTTAGCATACCTTCAAATGTTTTAAAAGGTATGGTTTTACTTACATCTTTGTCTTTCCCTAAAGGTGGTGGATTGCTTAGACAAAATCCATCAGGTTGTTGATAAGGCAAGGTGTCTCCATAGATTTCTTCACTTCTCTAGAACTTTGATAGGATTGGGTGGAATCTACATGAGAGACAAGACTTATTTTTGTAGTTCCACTTACATAGTCATTTACAACATATTCACTATGCTCAACCTCAATAACCACAACATAAAGATTAGTGTTTTGATCTTTTAAAGATTAATTTTGTTGATCCAAGGCTATAACTACTTGTTTGCAAAAGGGTTCTTGAGGTATAGTCATGTATTCAAATTTTCCTTTGA
>MNCI01017340.1:6751-23427 GCA_015680685.1 Gnetum montanum
TGACATATTTTTGTTAGTTCTAGAGATCATTGCTCATGGATGTGTGACTATTCACTTTTAATCAATCCTTCTTTTCCATCATTGCTACTATAGGAAACTTACTGTTTTATCCAAGCATGACTAATTATATATATATGCGTATTATGTGTTAACCCATTATTTAAGTCTTTAACATCATCAAAAAGTAGGAGATTGCTAATCTTTTGGTATGTCAAAAACTTGAAAAATGGATAATTTCTTAGTGTGTTTCTGAGATTTGTAGATCTAAGGAAAGTGAATGTAGCATAGTAAGAAGAACAATATGAGAGCAAGAATCAACCAATTGGAATGTTAAAGTGCAATGAGAAGACGAAAATTTTTGAATAAAGGGTATGAGATATTCCAAAATTCCAAAGAAGACATTTTGAATCTAGATAAGACATCTCACATTGTTGGAAGATATTTCTACTAGGAAACTCTAGTCTTAGGTAAGATGTCTCTTCAGAATAAGAGACATCTTAGGATAAGCCAAGACATCTTGTGCAAGATTTATTAACTAGTTGTTTCTAGTTGCTATATGAATTCTAACAAGAATATGAAGAAGAGTAAGACTATAAGGTGAGACATCCTTATTGGGAAATGTTTTGCACTATTCATGTAATCAAGTAATCATTGTATACATCTCTAAGAAATTTTGTACTTCATTTCTTTATCATTTATTGTATAATTTAGCTTAAAAGAAAAGAATTAGAAGCTTAACTCATTTTCATCCTTGATTTTTCTATTTCTTATTGTAAGCCCTAAGGGGATGGATGTTCTTCTTGAGGAAAGAAATTCTTTGAGCTTATTGGGACCTTGAGGGATTGGGTGTGTTTTTGAGAGAAAGCACTCTTAGCAAAGCTCAATATTTTGTAAAGGTTGTGCTGTCCTTAAAATCACATTTTAAATGAATAAATTATGGAGGTGTGCAAAAATTCTATCCTCTAAGTTTGAACATACCCAAGTTGGAAAACCATGTATATATTCTTATGCAAGAATTAGGTCTCATTGACTAGAACTTATTCAACCCACCTTCTAAGTTTTCAATTGTTAGGGCTTCTCACATAGGAGCCTAGTAGCATGGATGACCTTGGCTACTTGCTCTTGGGATTGTCATCACGGTTGCTATTACTGGCTTCTTCTACCACATGGCCTTTTATCCCTAGGCTGTGATGGTCCTCCTACCTATGATCCTCATTTAGGTGTCATCTCTGATCACAAACATAACCTAGGATTAGTTTCTTAATCATAATATTTATTTTATTTATATATATTTCTTTTTTTAATCAGGTTATGTCTATTGGTCATAAGTTGAATTTTTATTGTTAAGTCCTTATTTGGTGATCATAGGCATATGATATTATTTTATTATTAGTTTATTCATACTTCAAGAAATGTTGATTATTGATATTAACACTTGTGATCATTAATTTAATATTATTTTAATATCTTATCCATGGGAAGCTAGAAAATTTTCTTGTAAAATACTAGGGTTTGATACCCCCATGACATAAAGTATACTTCCAATAGCACAAGGGTTGAAGAACTGGTGAGAACAGTTAAATGGTTAAGAAGTTATGGCTCTTGGAAGGTTCTAAGCATTGAAACATTGGAAAAAAATCCTTGTGTATTTCTAAGAAAATGTGAAAAATGAACTAAGTGTTTCACATATTTATAGGATTTTTTTTACATCAACGGGGATGTGTTGAGATAGCTATTCAAAGCTAGTTTTCACTTTAAGATATCCTGGAAATTTGAAGTAGTTCAGGGTCAAGAAAAGAGCCAAATGTTAGCTACAGATACTAGAAAATTATAGAAACAACACAATTGGAAGTATGGTTCATGAAATTTGATCAATTTAATCATGTGCAAGGAGTAATTGAAGGATGCTTCTTATGCTAAAATAGAACAAAAAATTAGATGTTGCAAGCTATCAAGATTATTAATATTCCAATGAGGCTTGTGATTAGGAGGTTGAACTTGAAGTAAACCAAAAGATATTCAATTGGGTCCTTATAAAAGTAGGCTTATGCCTAATATTCCCTTGCATATCCTCATCTCAAGGAGTCTATAGGCATCCTCAATGATGAATGGTTGTTTTAAGTTAAATACCAAACCCATGTAAGAAATCATCTTAAGATTGTGTAAACTATAAAACAAAACTATCAATTCACCATGGTATGAGGTAGTGTTGTGAGAGAAAATAAAGTATGAGGATGGTAGAAAAAGAATTGTAGATAAAAAATATACATTATGGTTGCATGCAATTATTAGTAAAATTTATGATTTAGATAATTCAATTTTGATTCATTCTAAGTCTAGACCAAGTTCATTCACATTTTAGTGACTTGCATTAATGTACCCTTCTTCTCCTACCATCATGAACATTTAACAACCACAATGGAAATCCATTAGTCAAAAAAAATGAAGAAAAAGGAAGAAGTAGATAGGGGATTAGTTAGAGGGATTTATTTAGGTATGGATAACATGTCTTTCTAGCCCCATAACCAATGCTTACAGCCCATGAGAGTGTCAAAGCGATGTGCTTTAAATTTTTATTTTTATTTTATGTTTATTATTATTATTATTATTTTATTTTTAAATAGAAACCACATTGTACAAAGACATGCTTCCTTTTATGGTTGATAGTAACAGTGATAATATACCAATGAGTCATAGAATTGAAGAAGGAATTTGAAATAAAAAAACACAACAAATCTTCTTAAGGTCACACCCTTTTTCATTCCCACTTTGTCCTTTCCTGATTTGATGGGTAATAGAATCATATTTTACTTTTAGTTTTAATGTGAAAGAACCTTTATTTCCCCATGATGCAAAATTATCATAAGATAATGAAATGGATGGATGTCATGAACTGAATATCTAATACCACCAGAAACTCATAGATTGTTAGTAGAGAATATAATTCAAGGACAAAGTTGATCTAAATATTAAATAATACCTTTAATAGCTACATTTAATAATTTTGAAAATTCATAGTGCCCATGAAATAAAATTAGATATTTCAAACAAAACTAAATGAGAATAACAAGAAAAGAAAAATATATAAAAATAATTAGTAAAATATAAAGAAAATGAAAAACATATAAAGAACTTTGAAAAAAAATAGAAGAAAAATCCCTTTTATCCTTGTTATGATATGATAGATGGATATCTCCCCCACAACTATGTTCAAATAAGGAGATTTAGAAAATGGAATAAGCTTGTTCTTGATCAAAGATGTTAGTATTTAGATTAGTTACTAGGAAGTTCATGAATGATTTAAGTTACTAAATGTTGACTAGCATGTATTTTTGAGAGCTAGTTGGATGGTAAATTATCATATTCATGGAAGAAAAAGTTAAGTGTATGATGTAATATCCTATCCATAATGTCTAGAACTTAGTTCATTATGGCATATGCATGAGATTCAAATAGAGAATCTTATCTCTTGATTTGAATGTAACTTTACTTATACATGTGTTGTGATGTTGTTTATTGCATGTATTATATACTTCATTTATTATTAGAGTTACTTTTCATTTCTCATCTAGCATGTTAAGTATCATGAGTCATTCTTTTTATGCGAGGTTAAAGTCTAAGTTAAGTTCACATGCAGTTGTGAGTATAGAAAGTTTAGTTTGAATTAAAATTTTAGATAACTATCCATACACTAACTCATAGGGATACTAGCTTATTAAAAGTTTCCATGCTAAGTGATATGCCTAAAGGGTATCATTGAGTTTGATGTTTAAATCTTTCCTATATTTGCTAAAACTTCAAGTAAGAATTTGAGTGATCTTCTTATTGGTAACCTTTATTTAATTGTTGGCTTGGGATTGATAAGATATTATAATTTTATGTTACACCCCCAAGTGTTTCATTATCATAAATTAGTGCTCTTGGTATACTAAGCCTATTTGCCACCTATTGTTAAAAGAAATGAGCTTTAGTAGTAGAGGCACAGTTAGAAATAGCTGTAGCTTGAACCCACTTGGTACAATAGTCCACAACAACAATAACGTATGACTTCTTATTAGACATGGGAGTGATGGATCCCATGAGGTTAATTCTCAAAATGTTGAAAGACTCTAGTACTTGAATCCACTATTGGGATGCTGCCATTCTAGTTTTTATTCCTCCATCTTATTAATACCTTTCACACAAAATGGAGAAATGGTGAGCATCCCTAAATATTATTGGCAAAAAGTAGTTTACCATCAAGATCCTTGTGGTTATTCTTCTTCATGCATAGTGGTCCCTAAAAGAACCCTCATGAGTATCTTTAATAACTCTTAGTTAATTTGCATCAAATGCATACTATTGTACTAGGACATTAGCACAAACCTTGTAGAGGTTGCCTATGATCTTTATGTAATGTTTGACATGGAAAAGAAACTATTGTTTCTTCCTATGATTCCATTTAGTAGGAGTAGATATGAGAGGAACTTATCATACCAATTTTTGTTTCATGATGCATGAACTTTGTTGCCTTAGAAAAGAGAAGTTCATTTGGAAATTGATTAGATAAGGACTCTTCATCATCCTTGCTATCCCATTGTAACCAAGACATATGATCTATAACTACACTCTCAATCCCTTTTATATCCATCATGGTGAGATCAAACTCTTGTAACATCACCAACCATCATATAATATGGGGGCTTGCCTTTGGCTTGTTCATTAAGAAGCGAATTGCACTGTGATCAATATGCACAAAAATTAGGTATCCAAGCACATAGTGCTTGACTTTTTTTAAAGAATACACCATTATCATAAATTTCTCTTCAATGGTAGTGTAATTGAATTATGCATCTACAATGCTCTAGCTTTCATAATGGATATAATATGAGCATTTTTATCATCTAGTTATATCAATACTATCCCCAATGCATAGTTGGATGCATCTGTCATGATGTGAAAAGGTTTGGACTAATCATGAATGCATAGAATGGGTGTCTCTACAAGCTTATATTTTAGGTGTTTTAATACTTATTCACATTCCTTGGTCTATTTAAAGATTGCATCCTTCTTGATAAGCTTAACTAGTAGTTTGGTGATTTTAAAAAATTTTTCAATGAAATGCATCTAGTAATTGGTATGGCCAAGCAATGACCTTACATTTTTGAATGTTTGAGGTTTTTTGGTTATTTCTTGAATGACCTTGATATTTTCATGGTACATCTTGACTTCTTTCCTTGAAATTCTATGCCCTAAGATAATGCCATCTTGGATCATCAAGTGGCTTTTCTACTAGTTGAGCCACAGGTTTATTTTCATATATCATTTTAGTACTTACTTCAAGTAGTCCAATGCTTGTTCAAAATTAGTGTCATAGGTAAAGAAGTCATCCATGAAGACTTCTATACCACTTCTAGTTTACTATTGAAAGATGCTTGGAACTAAGCATCGAAAAGTTATAGGGGATTAGAAAGACCAAAGGACATATTTTTACATGCAAAAGCTCCCCATGGACTTATGATGAACAACTAGGTACCCCTACACCCAACCATACGAATACGAGCATTCACATGTGATCCAGTCAAACTCCAAGGATTAATTGCTTATGCATTTACATAGAATAAGGATGAGTTATGCTATCATTGTCTTCCCAAGCTTACTTGTAAGGCACAATTGTATGGTTAAGTAAACTCAAGGTATATGATTTTTATGTTTTTATGTTTTATGTTCTTGGTCCTTAAAAGAGAGAAATGAAGTAATTTAATAACTAATTTAATTTAACTAATTAACCATTCACTAACTAGTCCTAACACTAGCATCTATTCCCACTCTTCGGACACATCCTGAACCAATGTGACACTACTAGGATTACAAAATGCTAATCGTTACTGGGTTACCAAGTGTTCCACATATGCTTGAAGTGGTCATGCTGAGTATGCTTACTTGTTGAAAATTAATAATTTTATAGAAACAACATCAATTAACTAATGAAAGTACTAAATAATTGTAATTAACATTAAATGCAATAAATAAGCTATTCTGAATGTTGCAAGGATTATCACAAAGTTCATATTTATTTCTAAACATAAGGTGTGCTCAGGTACACAATGCTCAAATAAAGATATGTTCAGTTTATGACTCCTACTACAAGAACTCAGAAATAATTCTAACTCTGGAAAGGAAAAACTGCAAGAATTTGGCTAAGGGACTAAAGAAAACTCCCCAGACCAAGTGTGCCTGCCTCTTATTTATAGCCAATGAGACAGGTTTCAACATTGCGTATCTGATGTTGCTTGATTGACCCCAATATTGAGTACTCGATATTGAGGGTCCAATATTGGGGGTCTAATATTGGGACTCATCATACCCCCACAACTGAATGAAAACTCATCCTTGAGTTCCTTACAAAATATTGGGAAGGTATGGGATTATTGACTAAACGACAACTGACAGTGACATGGAATGATAGACTTAAAGTTCCTGGTGAATGAATTGACAAACATATTATAGCATTGGTGTTCATAATCATTATGGTGAACACTATACATAAATGACATCTAGACCCTCATTGGACAACTTGAAGAGAGAGAGAGAAAAGAGAATGAGGTGCGTGACTGCCGATGTCAAAAATGTGCACATCATTGTTCATCCATGGTCACATGACCAAGCTTGTTCCTTGCATACATGCTCTTTCTCTAGTCCATATTGAGTGCTCCCTCCTATCCCAATCCATTGTTCATGTGATCACCATCTACACACACAACATAGTCATGAATTAGCAAGGATAGATAAGATATAATGTAGTTGATACCTTGCCTTGATATAAAGCACATTGGCTAGGTTTTGGGTATGGAAAATACTAGGTTAGAGGTTCGTAAGTGATAAATACCTAAGGTGTAGGGTCGAGATAAGAAATGGAAAATTTTGTGATAGGCCTCCATGACTAAGAGCAAACCTTCGGTAGCAATAGGATGGAAAATGAAAGAACAAGGAAGATTAGAGAAATAAAAATGGTAAAGCCAATAAAAATGTATAGAAGGACAGAGAAAAATGGATATCATAGATGGGGTGAAATGAGAAACAGTTGAATGCAAGAAATGTTTAAGGGAAAGAACTTAATAATTGCACCAAACAGGAATGCTAGTGGGTCCTCCCCAAAGTAGACTCATGTCCTTTATGCCCTAACAAATTCAAAAACCAAAGAGTCTGTAGGCTCTAGGAATGACAAATGGAAGTAATAGTTAAGAATTCACCCACAAGAATTTACCAAAGAATAACAATGCATCAACCAAGATATGGACTACTCATAAAACTAGCAATGAGGTGGAATATGGAAAGCAATATGGAAAGAGAAGAGAGAATGGAATGCAATGGAATCCAAAAATCAAGGTTGTGTAAAGTCCCTTGTGTGGCATGTGATTAAGGTGACTTAATAAAATTTAGCCCAAATCCAGATTAAAACTAACCACATTCAGTAACCTTGCATCAACACACTTCACCAACTCATCCTCCTAAAGCAACAAGAATGCTTCCATAGAGAAACCACCATTCTAAAGAAAAAAAAGAAGAATAAAGAAGTAGAAAGTGAGAAAGGGCCTTAGTTAGAGGGAACCTTTAGGCATGGGTAACATGTCTTTCTAGTTCCATAACTAGTGCTTGTAGCCCATGTTCCTTCATTGTGTCTAAGGGGTGTGTTTTGAATTCCCATCAGTTTTTTGTTTTTTTAAGTGGAAACCACACCATGAAAAGACTTATTTGATATGTGCAGCTTCCTAATATGAGTTGATAGTGGAATGATGGAAACTTATGAAAAACATCCAAGTACCCAAGAGAATAGCCAACACAATTATGTTGAATCCCCTTGAGGTCACACCCTTTTCAATCCATTTAAATCTTTCCTTGGTTTCAAGAATACCAAGCCACAATTCATTAATATTTTTGCTTAGAAAAAGGGACAATACATTTCCAAAACAAGGGGAGACCATAGAGTTGAATGGATGAATGGATGACATGGACTCATTACCTATTTTATCAAAGAAACCATATCTTAGCATCAGCATTGATAGTCAAAGGTAAAAACCAAACATTAGAAATCAACACCATTATAGTATAACCCACCATCATGAGCACTTATTATGTGATGAGTAAGAATAAATGGAACAAAAGAAAGAAATATTAAAAATATTAACGATGGTGTAAAAAAAAAGTGAATATGAAAAATGTGTAAGACAAAAAGATAAAAGAAACTAAGGGCTTAAAATAATTAGCATGGGTGGCCATCTTCCCCACAACTAAGTTGGAAGGGTTGTTCATCTCTAGAGGTAGTGTTAGTACTGGCCATTTTAGGCTCATGGAAAGGTTTTGTTTGCTAGATGTTGATCAATAATTTCTTATTCAAGCTTTCAAGTTTATATATTATCATGGCCCCTAAAGGAAAAGTTTCATGAATGATATAAGGTCCTTCCCACAATGTTTGAAATTTAGTTCGTTGTGGTACATGTGCAGGATTCTAATAAAAAACCTTATCTCCTAGTTTGTTTTTGACTTTTCTAATTTCCACGTCATGACGTTGTTTGTTGAAGGTCTTGTGCAATTCATTGGATGATAGGACAACTAGTTTATTTTCATCTAGCACGTTAAGATTTATCAACCTTTCTTTTTCTACTAGACTAAGGTTAAGGTTAAGGTCACATGTTGTCGATAGTGTATGGAGCTCAGCTTCGATAGGAAGTGTTGGAAGTTTATCATACACTAATTCATAGGAAGAATAGCCTATAGGGAATTTTCATGTGGAGAAATAGGACCAAAGAGTGTTGTTTAGTTTGATGCTCTAGTCTTGCCTATATTTGCTAATGGTTCATATCAAAAAGTTTTGTAATTTCCCTATTGGTGACTTCAGCTTGACCATTCGCTTGAGGATGATATGGTGTAGCTAGTTTATGCTCAACTCCTAAGCATTGCATCAACTTTCAAAAAGTCGCACCTGTAAAATGTGTACCATTATCAGAAATAAGTGCACGAGGCACACCAAACCTATTTATGATTTGTTATTGAAAAAATTATGCCATGGTAGATGATGTATAGTCAGTAATGGTGGCTGCTTCTACCTACTTTGTAAAATAGTTAACAACAACACCAACGTATGCTTTTCCATTGAACATTAGTGTAATAAGCCCTATAAAATAAATTCCCCATATGTTGAAGGGTTCTAAGGATTTAATCCATTATTGTGGATCCTCCATTCTAGCAGTCATTCCCCCATCACGTTGGCAGTGCTTACAAGATTGGACAAAATGATGGGTGTCCTGAAACAATGTAGGCCAATAATATTTTACAAGCAAGATTTTAATGGCTATTCATCTTCTAGAGTAATGACCCCCACAAGGGCCCTCATGAGCATCTTGGAGAACTTGCAATTGATCTACTTTGGGAACTTGCAATTGATCTACATCGGGAACACACCATCAGACCAAGCCATCAGGACATACCTTGTAAAGGTGCCCATTGATTTCCATGAAGTGTTTGACTCGATGGAGAAATTGTTGTTTCTTTTTAATGTCTAGTCCTTGTGGCATTTCTTACATGAGAAGATAAGTAAGAATATTACTATACTAGTTTTTATTTGTAGGTGATTGTTGTTCCATTGCAACTGAGAAAAATGATTAGTGACAACATTCTCAGTGCCTTTATGATCTACTATCATGATATTGAACTCTTACAAGATCACTAGCCATTGTATGATACAAGGTCTCACCATTGGTTTATTCATAAGGAATCGAGTCACACTATGATCTGTGTGTACAAATATCTTATAGCCTAATACATAGTGCCTGAATTTTTCTAGTGCAAACACCATAGCCATTAATTCTTTTTCTATTGTGATGTAGTTGAGTTATGCACCAGTAATACTTCAAATTGCACAATGAATGTAATAGGGACATTTTTGGTCATCTAACTATGTAAGTATCACTCCTAAAGAAAAATTGGACATGTCAGTCATTATATGGAATAGTCTAGACCAGTTAGGATCTTGTAGAATGGGTGTTTCTACAAGTTTCTATTTCGAGGTTTGGAAAGCTAGCTCACATTCCTTGGTCCATTCAAATGATATGTCATTTTCGTTAATTCTACCAATGATTTTGCAATCTTCGAAAAGTTCTCAATGAAGCATCTATAATAGGCAGTATGTCCAAGGAATGATTGGATATCTTTTACAATTTCAAGTTGATGAGTGATTCCTTGGATAACTTTAATATTTTTAGGATCTACCTCTATCCCTATTTGTGAAATATTATGCCCTAATACAATTCCCTCTTGGACCATTAAATGGATTTTTAACCAATTGAGCCTTAAGTTGGTTTCGACACATTGTTTCAGTACTTGCTCTAATCAGTTGAATGCTTGTTCAAAGTCAACTCTGTAAGTGGAGAAATCATCCATAAAGACCTCCACCCCATGCCTTATTTGCTATTGAAATATACTTAGAACAAAATTTTGAAATGTTGATGGGGCATTGCAAAAGCTAAATGGCATCTGCCTATATGCAAATGTCCCCAAAGAACTTCTGAATGTAGTCTTGGCTTGGTCTTCTAGTGCTATTTGAATTTGATTGTACCTAGTATAACCATCCAAAAAATTATCATAGTAATTCCCTACAATGGTATCTACGATTTGGTCAATGAATGGCAATGGAAAATGGTCTTTAAATTTTGCCATGTTTAATAGCCTAAAGTCTATACACACCTTTCATTTACCTCCCTTTTTAGGCACAATGAGTAATGGGCTAACCCATTCACTGTCAGCAATGGGATAGATGAACCCATATTTTAAAGTTTCTTGATTTCTTCTTTAACTATTTGCTTAAGCTTTGCGTTCAATTGTCTTTGTGGTTGTTGTCAAGGCTTCATAGAGGGGTCAATGTAAATTCTATGTTGGAATATCCTAGGATCTATTTTGGTTAAATTGGGATATGACCAAGAAAAGGCTTTTGACCATTCATTTACCATCTTCAGCAACTTTTCTTTTTGTTAAGGAGCAAGCTTAGCATTAATGGTTATCGATTTTTCATTCTTGAGAAATGTACATTCCATACCAATGGGAAATAGTTTTAATTTGAGGAGCTTTTGCTTAAAATCATCAGGGATTTCCAACTTCCTCCAGTTGATATTTTCAATGTCAGTACTTGGAAGTTGGCAGTGGACTTACTCTAATGCATCTATGCTATCGATATAGGCATAAGTCAAGCTCTCAATTGGTTCCATGCATAAGGTTAAATTGCTTTCTTAGTTAACTATCAATAACTAGGTGCCTTCCTATCTTGTGGTTGCTACATATAGGCATCTTTGTATGTTAGTCACTTGTGCATACTGGTTGCATGCAAGCAATGTTAAGCATTGTACAAACCAGGCCTTCTACACATAGTTGCACTCTGTGTTACTATATGCAATGCATGGAACTTTCTTCTTCTCAATCTTTCCAAAGGTATTTTCCTTCAACATCTCTAAGGAAAGATCACATATGCCTAGGCATGCATCAATTATGCTTAGCCATGTTCTTCCCATTATAATTGGAAAGTATTCCTTACAGTTGTTGACTTGAATCACTAGGAAATCGATTGGGTAAAACCACCCACAAATAGTTGTGATGATGTCCTCTATTAGTCCCAATGGAATAGTGATGGACTAGTCAGCCAACTCTAAATAGATGTTACTCTTCTTTAGTAGAGGTAGGTTCCAAGATTTATACATTTCTTGAGAGATTAAGTTAACACTAGAACCTAAATCCAAAAGAGCTTTGCAAGGCTCATTTCCAGCAATTTGTAAATAAATAAGAGGACTTCTAGGATTAGAGAATTTCCTCAGAAGATGGCTAGCTTTAATCTAGTTAGTGATGGCATGAGTCAACATGACCATGAGTGTTGGGTGCAATTTTTGGTTTGAAGGAAGCTTTGAAGATTCAAACGATGGTGAGAAATTTGGACAATTAACCACTTGTGGTTGTAAGGACTTGCTTGAACTATTGGTTCTAAAGAAAGGTCTCTTCTTTGTGTGGTTGTCTGAACGAATAGTAGGTTGAGGATTGATAACCCTTGTAGTGTTACATTGTTGTGGCTAAGTAGGAAGATCACCCTACATAGTTGGAATAGGTGGTAATGAAGCTAAGGGTGGAAGGGATGTAGACGGATGAGAAGGATAGTATGTATGTGGAACATCACCCCAAGGAGAAAATTTTTTGTAGTACTCAGGGACCTAGTAGTGAGATTGAAGAGCAACATGGCTAGTAGAGTCATGTGGAGAGATCGACTGTTGAATGTAATACCTGTATGGGTTAGGTTGATGGTAAGGGTACTATTGCTGTGGTGGTAGCATTCCCCATGATTTTGGGTGTTTCCATCATTGATGTTATGCATTCAGTTGTGGTGGAACTCCACTCAGATAATATTTCAAAGGTTGGTGGAACTACCTTGGGTTACCTTGAGGATAAGGTAATCTTCTGGGTGTTTTCCATCTATTTAATCATGGATTTAGTGCATACACCCCAGACTCTTATAGATGTAACACTACCAAGAAACATCCTTTAGGATGGTCATATTGGCATATCTTACATCCACCATCATTGTTCGAATCCCAATCTATAACCTCTTCAATGATGACAACCTTGCCCTTACCTTTGTTACATGCATACTCAACTTCTTTCTTTTCTCTTCTCTCTTAGTCACTACTTGGTTCTCTAGACTCTGCTATTTACAGGACAGTTTGAAATTTTTCATCTAGGGAGTTCCACAATTGATCTATCTTTGTCAGTACTCTTGATGCAAATTTTTGAATGGGGAAAGTCTTCCTATTCACCATCTCTTCAAGTGGTGAATCCTCTTCATCTTTGTAAAACCTAATTTCCTTGTTTTGAATTGAAGGATTCCTATTGTACTCTTCTATGCTTTTCCATTTTCTCAACTCACCTTCCTCCTTGGCAACTTGCTCCAACAATCGCTGTATTTGATGGGCTCTAACCTTAGATAGCCTTCCTTGGGCATAAGTCCCATGGGTTCTTCACTTTTTATACCTAATCCCATCTACGAGATGGCATAGTTGTTCCCTTTGTGAGTAACCATGGCTAGGGAAACAATGTAATAATGCATAATATTGGCCCATGACAGCATCCAAGGCTTCATGTACTCCTTGTTTTCATCCCTAGATTTGCTTATGCAGGTTGGACACTTGGGAGTATGTTTGATACTTATCATTGAATAGCTCTAACATGGTACTTCATCGAAGAATGGATTCTAGTTCTAAGGATTGGTACTAGCTTTCTACTTCCTTGATCAGTTTTTGTGGAAACAACTTTAGCTTGCGCCACTCATTTTCTATATTTTGCAAGGCACATGCATCATGAAATGCTTGTAGATGATTTTTAGGATCAGCATTGTATCCCCCTTAAAATAGTGGGATGTTGTTCATGTCTAGTCTTTTAATCGTACTATCTTTCTGGTGCCTTGTTGGAATCCTAATAGCCTCTATTATATCTAACATACTCTAGGTGGCGAGTAGGGATTCATCATGATCATATTGTCTATGGTGTCTATGATGCCTATGTTGTTCCCTTTGTTCGTGATGTATCTCTCTGGAATGCCCTCATCCCCTTTTTTGACTATTTTGTCTATGCTATCTATTTTTCTTACCATTGTCCTCATGGTATTTCCCCTTGTGACAACATACAGATCTCAAAGGAGAGGGGGAAGGAGATGATGACGGTGAAGAGGAAGGCAGACTGGCATCTTAACGATGCCTGTCACCTTCTCTTTGGTGGTCACGGCCTCGGTCATGGTTACGATTGGAATTTCCATCATTGTTGTGCATTCGTATTCCTTTTTTAGATCCTTTGTGACCATTGGTATTAGAACCTAGGTTATGAATAGTTGAGTGAAGATTTTGATACACAACTCCTTGACCAAAGTTAATGAGAGGAACATCATTTTGTGAAAAAGCTCCCCAGGTAGGTTCACCACCCTCATTTTTAATTAGGAAATACGAAACATCCTACAACCACTTCCCTTTCATAGATTTGTAATGTCTCTCCTATTACAATTCCCTCTAATGTTGTGCCTCCATGGGTTGATAATCTCTTGAATCTTGCTCATGCACAACATACTCTAATTGTAAATGTTGCATACCGATTTTTGTGAGAGCATGAAGAAGCATGCTTGGGATTGAGCAATCAGGAGGTAACACTATGTTACCATCTAAATCATGCCATCATAGTTGTTCATCCTAGTGGAGGATAAAGGCAAAATTTGGTACATACTCATCGAGATGAGCATATACCATGTGAAACTGTTGGGGCATTGGCTAATCATCATGTGCACTCTGCCTCCAATTCTTCATGGTGTTGCACCTAGTCAGTGAAGCACTCTCATAAGAAGAAGTAGATATGATTAATTATTCAATGTGCAATACCCTTTTTTAGTGATTGTAGGATAGTTAATTCTATGGATTTTTTCCAATGATGTAAAGGATTTCCTAAGTTCTTAATGAGCACACAAACAACAAAATCCCCAATATTGGTGCCAATGATGAGTGGCTAGGTACCCCTATGCCCAACCATATGAATACGAGTGTTCATGTGCAATCTGGTTGAACTCCAAGGATTAAGTGCTTATGTGTTTACATAGAACAAGGATGAGTTATGCTATTGTTATCTTCCTAAGCTTACTTGTAAGGCACAATTGTATGGTTAAGTAAACTTGAGGTATATGATTTTTATGTTTTTATGTTCTTGGTGCTTAAGAGAGAGAATTGAAGTAATTTAATAACTAATTGAATTTAACTAATTAACCATTCTCTAACTAGTCCTAACACCAGTATTCATTCCTACTCTCTGGACACATCCTGAACTAGTGTGACACTACTGGGATTACCAAATGCTAGTCATTACTGGGTTACCAAGTCTTCCACGTATTCTCGAAGTGGTCATGTTGAGTGTGCTTGTTCAAAATTAATAATTTTATAGAAACAACATCAATTAACTAATAAAAGCATTAAATAACTATAATTAACATTAAATGCAATAAAGAAGCTATTCTAAATGTTGCAAGGTTTATCACAAAGTTCATCTTTATTTCTAGATGTAAGGTGTGCTCAGGTACACAATGCTCAAATAAAGATTTGTTTACTTTATGACTCCTACTATGGGCACTTAGAAATAATTCTATCTTTAGAAAGGAAAAAATGCAAGAATTTGGCTAAGGGACTAAAAAAACTCCCCAAACCAAGCACACTTGCCTCTTATTTATAGCCAACGAGATATGTTCCGACATCGTATATCCGATGTCACTTGGTTGACCCCAATATTGTGTACCCGATATTGATGGTTTGATATCAGGACTTATCAACTTGTGAAAGTTATTTTGACCTCATTTCTAATGTAATTTCCATTTGATTATATCCATTGTGTTCATCCAAAAAAAAAGTAATAATTATGTTATAAATTGTATCCAATACTTGGTTCACAAATGGCAATGGAAAATGATCTTTGAATATAGTCATATTTAATAGCCTAAATTCTATATAGATTCTTCATTGTCTCTTTTTTCTTCAGTACAATGATGAGTGAGCTTACCCACTCACTATCTACCATCGGATAGATGAATCCTAGTTTAAAATTTTTTTCAACTTTATTTTAAACTTGTTTCAATTTTAGATTCAATCTTTTTTATGGCTACCTCTTAGGTTTTACAATGGAATTTGTATAGATCTAATGCTAGCATATGCATGGCTCTATTCCTTTCAATTCATTATATGACCAAGTAAATGTTGTTTATTACCTTTAGCAACTTCTTCTTTTATTCTTTAGTGAGATTGACATTCATGATTATCAGTTTGTCATTATCAAGAAATACATATTCCAAGGTTACTAGGAAAGATTTGAATTCTAAGGGATCTTATCTAGAATTATTAGGAATTTCCAAGTCTCTCTAATCCATTTTTTCTTCTTTTCTATATTTTTTTTACATGGTTAGTTTTAAATTTTATCAATTTGGTCCATCTTATCAATATAAGCACTCATGAGAATTTCAACTAGTTTTGTGCACATTGTTGAACTAGAGCTATCATCTATTATCAGCCATTGGATACTTTCTTATTTTGTGGATGCTCCATATAGGAACCTTTGAAGATTTATTATTTTGGCATAGGTCTTGCATGCTATGATGGATGTGCACTTTACAGTTCATATTTTTGACATGCAATGGTAACTTGTGTCACTATACATAATGCATGGAACTCTCTTCATCTTAACCTTTTCAAATTCACTTTCCTTGGAGATTTCCAAGGATAGGTCTCTAATCCCTAGCTTAACATTAATTTTACTTAGCCACACCCTTCCTATGATAATTGGAAAATCCCCCTTATAGTTGTTCACATGGATGACCAAGAAATATGCTGGATAGAACCATGCATAAACAGTGGTCATAATATCCTCCATCAGTCCAATAAGCTCTAACCTAATGTTACATTTCTTTTTTTTCTTTTCAAGAAAATATTCGGGAGTATATTACTGACAAAATATAGTACAGGAAATTACAAACCGTGGGTCATCAGTGATGGCCCTTAGTGGATGGGAAAAAAACCCCAAGTCACAAAAACAATTTGACACCTCAATAGTCATGCAAAAACCAAAAATACCTCAGAAAACCTAGAAAA
>MNCI01017340.1:23481-55941 GCA_015680685.1 Gnetum montanum
GGGGGGCACACCAAAGATAGTGTGGGGGGTCAAAAGATAAAAGAAGAAACAATGATGATGGGGTGGGGGTAAGCAATTCCCTCGAAATGAAACAACAGCCCTCCTAGGGCTTCGTTGACAACCGATGGCAGGCACAGTGTGGATGCTCCAGCTCATGTAGGAGGTCCAACATGTTTCAGTGGTCCTCCATGTCCACAAAACTGGAGACCTGCTGGATACCTTGCATGGTTGATTCCCACCTATTCTGGTCAACCAGAGAAGTTCTCCCATTAGGATGGAAACATGCGGAGGTTCGATAGATGTGGCACCTGAGCTCGCCCAAGGAGCTATCAAAATTGATGCCTATGATGAGGTATGGGCACTGCCCTCCTCTAATCCATTGTGAAGCACTGTGCTTGTGTGCTCAATTAAGCTATCGCTATCATTTCTCCTCTTCCTCCTGCATGCATTTCTATTCTTCCCACTCTGCCTCTTCACATTCCCTTTGGGCAACTTCCTCCTCTAGCAATTCTTCCTGCACTTGGGCCCAGATTTCATCCACTAACCGGTCTCGAGCAGCATTGGCCATGAGGTCTTGCTACCTCACCCTCTCCTACTCCCATTCATAAAATTGGGCCTCTGAGTTGGCCCAAGCCTATGCAATGACATCATGCCATTTGGCCTCCCATTCCTATCATTTAGCCTCATGCGCTTTGGTTATGGCCCTCTGTGTAGCTTGCTGCAGCTCCTCGTTCCAATTCATGCTATGTCCAAAGGTTTCCGATGGGGGGAATTCTGGCCTAGCATGGTTGGAAGGGGGGCACTATTCTCACTAGGTCCGTCACTTCTGCATAAAGGTTGTTGCTGGCAGGGTCCAGCGGTTCTCTCGGCTGGTCAAAGCCGTAGGGCTAGGGGGGCTAGTAGGGGGGAACCCCCATAGTGGGGGAATTGTGGGATGACAACAGGTTTTGCACCCCCTCTACCACCCACCACAAGGCTAAGATTAATCCTAAATGGTTGTTGCATCATTTAAGTTGAAGGGCCACCAGGAAAAAATGGGGAAGGTTAACCTGGCAGCCAAATTTCAGGATACACAAAAAGTAGTGTATGTCCTGGAGCTTGTAGCTGTTGCTAGATTGGACAAAAATTCTATCCACCAGATCTGTCGCATGGGCCCAGAGACATGGTAGAGAGGATCTGGGCACCTATCGGCTTTGTGTGCATGGCACGAGCCCTTCAAAAAACAATTCTGTGTCCTGATGTTACATTTCTTAAGTAGAGGTAGGTTCCAAGTTTTAGGCATTTCTTTAGAAATTAAGTTCACCTTGAAACTTGAGTCTAGTAGAGCTTTGCAAAAATCATTTCCTACAATTTGCAAATAAATTAAAGGAATTCCATTATCAGATATTTTTTTAAAGGATCCTTCCTTTATCTAGTCTATGACTACTTAAGTTTACATAATAGTATTTACATTTTGGGATATTTGATTTGAAGTTAGCTTGTTGATGATTTTAAGGGTATTTTAAGAAGGTTTAGCAACCATTGATGCCTGTGGGGGTTTAGGTAGATTATTTGGTTTAAAGAAATCCCTTTTCCAATGATTAAATTTAGAACCACTTAAATTGGCATCCAATTATAGGTTCATGACCCATGTGACATTTCATTACTAAGGCTACCATGATATCTCACCTTGCATTGGTGATGTAGGTAGAAAAGGAGTGAAATTATTAGGTGTAGAATGTTATGATGGATAATGAGAAGTGTATACAGAAAAAGATTCCACTCATGGAGTAGTAGATCTCTAATGTTCAAAGATGTAGTAGTGATGGGAAAAAGATGTATGAATTGTGAAGCCACTAGGAGATATAGGTTGCTAGACATAGTATCCATACCAATTTGGTTATTGGTAAGGATACTCTTGCTTTGGTGGTGGCATCCCCAATGACTATGGAGTTTTTCATTAATGATAATGATTCTGAGGTTGAGGTGGTGCTTCACTCAAATAATATGATTGTTGGTGAAACTACTAACAATACTTTCCTTGTGGATAAGGCATAGACTCCAAATTCTTGTAGATGTGATAATGGTAGACAACATCTCTTAGGATGTTCATATTAAAAGATGTCACATCCTTCTTCTTCTATTTCAAAATTTGCAACTCATCAACTTCTATAGCCTTATCTTTTTATTGATAATATTATTTTCTTGCATCTTTTTTCTCTTCTTCTATCCTTATCTTTATTTCCTTACTCTATTTTCTCCTTTATAATTTTAAGAGTGTTTTGAAACTTCTCATCTAAGGAGTCACACATTTTATCCACCTTAGCTAATACTTTTGTGATATATTTTTGAATTGATAAAGTTTTCCTTTGTACCACCTCTTCCAGTGGTGCTTCCTCCTCAAGGTCATAGAGACATATCTTCTTTTTGCAAATGGATGGATATTTGTTGTAATCTTCTATAGTTTCTTGATTTTATTGTTCTCCTTATTTTTTATTAATAAGCCTTTGGATTTTATGGGCTCTCATTTTTGGCAATCTCGATTGGGCATAAACCCCAAGGGTCTCTTTGGTTTTTTTTTTGAGCCCATATATCATGTAGTGAAGTTGTTCCCTTTAAGAGAAACCATGACATAAGCATTCATATAAAAGAGAATATTACCTTCTAATGGTTGCATCAATGGATTTGTGATTGCCTTTTTTTCATCCTTGAATTTTTTTCCTCAAGTTAGACATCATGGAGTATATTTGATAATTATTGTTAAAAAGCTCCAACATTGTACTCCATCTATGGATAGATTCCACCTCCAAAGATTAATACCAAATCTTAGCTTCTTTGATGAATGTCTTGGGAAATAATGTGAGTTTTTGTCATTCATTATCAATTTTTTGTAAGGCATAGGCATAATGAAAGACTTGTAAATAATATTATGGATCAACATCGTACCCTCCTTCAAACTTAGGAATGTTATTCATGATGGCCCTTATCATAGCCATGTATTTTATGATATGCCCTACTATGCCTTCTTTTGTGATGATGTCCCTCCTCTTCTTGATGTTGTATATATTCTGTCCTTTCATATTTGTGATGGGGAATTTTTTCATCTCCATCTTGGCTCTGATCATTTCTCTTTGGTCTTAGTCATGTTCCTCCTTGTTAAAGTTTGATAATGAAGAGGATGATGAGGGTGGAGGACTAGCAGATTTACACTAGCATTCTCTCCTTCTTTGGTCCCTTTTTTCTCTTGGTGAATGGCTATGGGACCTTGGTATTAAGGTTATCCACTAGTTCTTGAACAAGTTAACCCCTTTCCTTGGTTTCTTGACATGGTTGAACATAAACATTGATGAGTCATATTATCCTCAATGAAGAGAGAAAAACCTTGACATTGGAATTATCCTAGTGGAAATTCTAGATCCTCTTTTTATAATTGTAAAATCAATGAGATTATAATATTTTTATCCTTAAAGGCTTCATGGAATGCCTCCATGAGTTTATCTTTTTTGAGTTGAACCTCTATAATTTGATAGTCCCTAGAGAGTTACTTCTTCATTTGGTAACTTGAAGTTGTTGGTTCATGCCAAAGCTTCATGAGAGTTGCCATGAACATTAAAGGAATAGAATGATCGAGGGGTAGCATGACATTTCTCTCCAAGTCTCTTCAACATAGATATTCATTTTGATGAAGGATGAAAGTGATGCTTAGATAATAGGGATTCAAATGTGCATATACAACCTTTAGTTATTAAGGTATCTCATCAACACTCCTTCTAGATCTATCATGTTGTTGATTAGAATCATTAGTAGGTTGTGAAGTAACCCTCTGACAAGAAGACATCCTAGTTTTCTCTTATGTAATGTGCCTTAAATATAATATTATTATTATTTTCTAAGGGTTAGATGTTTTATGCACATAATGACCATATATGATCTTACCATCTAAAAACACTTAGCATACATAGCTAAATAAAAGTTCTTAGCAATGTACCAATGATTAGTAGTGGGCATTCCCTACACTCAACCATATGAATCAGAAGTATATATAAATTATTTGGTTAAATTTTGTGGGATTTCTTTACCTAAGTGGCCTATGTTCTTAGATAGTAAAATATGTAGTTATTGTTCATTATTTTTCCAAGCATTACTTATGTTAAAACGTTTTGTCTAGCTAAGTGTGATTGAGGTGTAAGATATTTTTTTATTATTTTTTATCAGTAAAATGATTAATTAAATGAAGGATTGAAATATTAAATTTTACTAATTAATAACTAAAATATCATAAATATGGAGTGTTAAACTCTTTGGTAAATCAAAACCTTAAGGAAAATGGAGAATAAGAATGTTTGTGTCATTAGGACAAGAACATTAGAGATCACAAGAACCTACTAAACAAGATTGATGATTAAACAATATAAACTTTAAGAGATCTATTGTGTTGTACCTCAAAGTACAAGGACCAACAAATTAGTTAAATGCTTTCCTTGTAATTTTTGTTTCTCTTTTGTTGCCCTGTAAGGTTGATTTACTTCTTGTGAGAAGGCATCATCCTTGAGCTTCTCAAGATCCTACAGGATTGAGTGTTGGTGTAGTCCCACAACACCTTGGAGTGGAGCTCAAGTTGTAAAGGTTATGGGATCCTAGAACCCATATTCTAAGATTGTTGACAGCTTATGGGGATTTGTGGTCTTGAATCACTTTGGAGTGAAGCTTAGAGCTATAGAGGGTGTGGTACCCTTTAAATCATATTTTAAGAGGAACAAAGTCTAGAGGTTTGCAAGTGATCTACACTTCGAGTGTGGACTATCCAAGTTATGGAGCCATGTTAAAATTGGTTGTGTTCCTTTTGGATGAAAATTTTAATTTGAGAAACTTATCCATGTACCCCCCCTCTGGCCCCCACGTTCTAAGCTCAATGATCCTCAAGTGGTATCAAAGCTTGGTACTCTTGCTACTAGTTCTACATCATCTTCAAGAGTAAACCATGGAGGGAACATCATACAAAAATCCACCCATGTTTGATGAATTCAACTTTGCCTATTGGAAAGTGAGGATGTATGGATTCCTAAAATTAATGGAGTTTGAAGTTTGGGAATTCATTTTTAAAGGCTACACACTGCTTGTCAACAGCAAAACAAGAGTCATCAAGCCTCGCAACAAATGGAGCCAAGAAGAAAAATATAAGTTCATGTTTGACTCTAAGGAAAAAAATTGTTCATATTGTGCTTTGAATAAATTAGAGTTTAATAGAGTAGTGGGATGTAAAATGGCCAAAGAAATTTTGCAAACATTAGAGGCTACTTATGAAGGAATGTATATAGCTAAACAATCTAAATTGTTAGGTTTGCAAAGTGAGTATGATAAGCTTAAGATGAAAGGAGAAAAAATAAAAGACTAATTTTCTAGAGTAAATGATCTTGTTGTGGCCATTAGAGGTACTAGTAAAGATTTGCTAAAAAGTGATGTTATTATAAAAATGATTAGGATGCTACAATCAAAATTTAGGGCAAAGGTGACTATAATGGAAGAAATTAGAGATTTTTTAACTTTGAAATTTGAAGAACTTCAAAGTGCTCTCATTTCTTATGAAATGAATCTCATAAGTGAAGGAGCCATTCAAGAGAATAGCCCATTATCCTTAAATTAGCCACCAAGGAAAAGGAACCTAATGAACCAGATGTAGATAATGAAGAGAAGATAATCCTTCTCTCAAAAAAGCTACAAAGACTCATATCAAAGAGGGATAAGAGATTTAATCAATAGAGATATAATGCTTTTAAAGATAAGGAAAGAAGTAAAATTTTTTCATTTTTTTTTCTCTTTATAGAATGTTGGGTATGTGGTGCAAATGAATCATCTTATGGGTGGTACTATGGGTTTAGATGCTATACTTAGGATGAATCATCTACACCTACCCCATCACAACCAACCACTATACCAAATGACAACATTACTACATCCTAATTAGAAGAAGATCCTATTAATCAAAAGGATCCTCAGAGGTTTGATTATTCTAATTACTCTTACTACAATAGAAAGGTTAGATGCTATTAGTATCAAAAATTTTGGCAAAAGCAATGGGAATGAAATTTAAAGTTTTATCATATGAATAACTGGACATATCATAGGACTCCTTGGTATTATCAAAATGCACCAAGAAAGGAATTTATATAGGACCATAGGAAAGAATGGACAACTACTTAGAAGAACAAGGGGATCAAGAAAGAATGGAACCCAAAAGAGAGGACCATGAGAAGGAGAAGACTCTCACAAAAAAATTTGCGAGAGGAAGTCATGCCTTGGAGATTGATAAAGTATGCACAAGACAAGAAACCTCAAAAGAGGAATCTCATTCCTTAGCTTTATAACTACCTTCACTCTCCCTAACAAGGAAGGTAGGTAGAGGTAAGTCTTTAATTTTATGGTAAGTACTTGTAAGACTAAGGACCATGGTAGCCTATCCAAAAATCCATCTTATTAAGTTTTATCCTAAGGAGACATCTACTTTAGATAAGAGACTTCTACATGTAGATGTATATCCCAAGAACAAGATATCTACCTATCTTTTTGCTTAGCATGGCCAAGATGTCTAGTTTGTATAAAAGACATCTACCTAATTTGTTATCCATGGTGTAGATGTATCCTTTTGCCAAAAGACATCTTCTTTCCCATTTAAAATCCCTTGTTGCAATGACTATAAAGTTTTCAAGCCCTCATTTTAACCATATTTTTTTGAAAAAGACTACAAACAGACAATTATGGTTCCATTAGAAGTAGTGATTTCATTAGCTATGGCCCACAAGAATGTTACAACATCTAGGATGCCACCTAAGAAAAGAGCAAGACAAAGTTCTAGTAGCACTCCTACCTCTTATACACCTTCTTTCAAATGCACTAGCACCCAACATAGGTTTGAGGTAATTCAAACCATGAACATCATTTCTGAGCACTCATCATTTCATTTGCATAGGTAATAGAATCTCATGAGTTATTTTCAAGTTTTGAACTAGGCTAAGTTTATTACTATGAATTTCTTGGTTCCTGATATTTTTATTAGGGAGTTTTATTGTAATATTGTAATTTTCAATGATGTTGTTGGGGCATTTTTATCCATGGTTTGGGGATTGGTTATTGAGGTGTCTCCCCAAGTTGTTAAAGCACTTCTTGGGATATTTAGTGCAAATGTGGTTTGGATTACTATTGATTCTATGAAAGATATTTATACAAGTGGCATAATTCCCATTACACATGATGAATTTTATGATGTCCTATTTGGAGAGTTTGTGTCTTTTGGAAGAGGTAGGATTGATAGAAATAAGATGTCTCCTGATGCTTCCACCTTGTTCCTTATTTTTTTGTACAATATAATTATGAAAGGGGGAAGCTATGGTTATTTGTTGCAACCCCCAAGCTTTTGTTTTTTATTTCCTACTAATAGGACAATCATTGGAATTGGGGCATACTATTTGCCAAGACATCTTGAGCTTGTACTCTAAGGAGTGAATCCTTGGACACCCCTATCTCATCAATTGGTTAATTTGTCAAAGGGACGTACCTATTCTAGAGATGCCTTTGTTTGAAGGCAAGACCAAACTCATCACATATGCTAAGAAGAGGAGTCTCTCTCATGTCATCAAAGTAGGACCAAGCACCAAACCACCTACAGCTCAAAAGAAGAAGAAGCAATCATCATCATCCATGGCCTAGCTTACATCTTCCTTGAAGAAGCTTCTTTGACCATTTGCTCATGCTATTAGGTTGCTTGGAAGGAATCAATCTTACTTTCATAAGAGAATAGATGCAGCTGGTGTACCTTCTTCTCTATATGGGCAATAGTTTGTTGAGGTTACTACTACTCCTATCTTTGGTAGTAAGGATGACATTCCTACTCCATCAAGGCACTCTACAGTAGATGGACCTTCCCATGCCTATGACTCTAGGATGGAGTCTGATTTTGAGCCTGATGCATCATAGGCACATGTCCAAGGGGAGCGTCATATTCCCATGCAATTTAAGCATCATGGTCACACATTGCCTAAGTGTCATGTTCCATGTTCAGGTGATGCTCCTAGATCCTTTGAGTAGTAGGTCATGGAAATCATCTTTGGGACCATCACTCACTAGATTCCTACTAATGTTATCTACCAGAGGAGATGAAGCTTCCTCGTCTTCTCAGTGGACTCTAGCTCAACCTGGTGTACTAGCTTCATCTCAATTTCAAGAAAAGCTTCATCCATGATGGGGACCTATTTAGTAGATAGAATCCTCAAATGAGGATGAGCAGTGTTTGAGTAATTCCAACACTAGTAGTGATGACAATGAGGAGGAGGCTTATCATCCATCCATAACCCTTAGGTGAATCAAAGTCTATTGATGCAATCAAGGTCAATGGTTAGGCTCCTTGGGTCTTCTCTCTTTGTCCTTTTTGTTGATGTCCAAAAAGAGGAATAAATTTGGGAGTTGGTGATGTTGATATTCACAAATGTCTTTTTTTTTATGCACATATGTGATTTTTGTACATGATGTGATAGTTATATGAACAGTTGTATTGATAGATGCATGATTAGTGGATGAATATATCATATAGACCGATGATGTTTCTTTTGGTTATCTTTTTTGCGGTGCACTTCTTGAGATAGGTTTTACTTTGACATTGTATTGTTTTTTATATCTATGCCTTTAAACCATCTTAAACCTTAGAGTCCTTATCCTAGTTCTTGGCTACCATTGGATTTTATATGTCGTGACATGTTAATATTATTTTTAGTATTTATTAGTTTATCATCTACATTACCAAAAAGAAGGAGATTGTTGACCTTTTAGTATGTCAAAACCTTAAGGAACATGAAGAATTAGAATGTTTGTATGGTTAGGAAAAGAACATTAGAAATCACAAGAACCTACTGGACAAGAATGAAGACTCAAGGAATGACAATTATAATGACATGTCAATGTAATTTCTATAAGGACTTAAGAGGGAGCAAGGAAAAAGATAAAGCCTACAGAAAAATGAAGAAGTTTGCAAGATTAGGAATGAGCCATATCAAGGAAAGGAAACCTTAGGAAGCAAAGTCCAAAAATTGAGAAGGCGTCTACAAGAAGTAGAAGATGTCTTGGTTGAGACACAAATGAAGCAGAGAAGATGTCTAGAAAAAATAGTAGACATCTATTATCCAGAGTAGACATCTACATGTAGATGTCTCCTAGTATATGTCTCCATTGTGAAAAAGATGTCTACCTAGAATGTAGGTCTCATGTAAAGAGATGTTCCAATCTTGAAGAATATGTCTCCAGTGATCATTAGATACCCATTGCATGAATTCTGAGGTAATTTCAGAAACATTAAGTCTATAACAAGAATTCATTCTCTTGGGGAATGTGGAAGTGTTGGATGCAAGCAAGTGTCAACATCAAGCAATCATTATGCATATTATTCTATTGTATTTGTATGCCTCATTGTACTACCTTTTGTACTATTGTAAGAGATCTATTGTGTAGTATCTCAAAGTGCATGGACCAACAAATTAGTTTCATCCATTCCTTGTAATTTTTGTTTTTCTTTTGTTGCCTTGCAAGGTTGATGTGCTTCTTTTGACAAGGCATCATCCTTGAGCTTGTTGAGATCCCATAGGATTGAGTGTTGGTGTAGCACCACAACACTTTGGAGTGGAGCTCAAGTTGTAAAGGTTGTGGGATCCTAGAAACCACATTCTAAGCTTGTTGGAACCTTGTAGAGTTGAGTGGATTCATAGCATCAAATCACTTTGGAGTGGAGCTTAGAGCTCTAGAGGGTGTGGTACCCTTCAAACCACATTATGAGAGAGACAAAGTCTAGAGGTATGCAAGAAATCTTCTCTTTGAGTATGGACTACCCAAGTTGGGGGACCACATTAAAATTGGTTATTTTCTTTGTGGTAGAAAATTTTAATTTAAGGAACTTATTCATCCCCATTCCCTTCTAAGCTTAACGATCCTCATGGAGAATCCATTCCCACTTTCCAGACACATCTTGAACATATACGAATATTGTTGGGTAACAAAGCGTTGACTATTAGGTATACCAAGTATTCACTACTGGATTACCAAGTGCTAGTATATTATGCTCAAAGTGGTTATCTTGACATTACTTATGAGTTAGATTATTAAACACTTAAATATAAGAAAGTAAATTGCATTTAAAGTAGAGTGTTGAAAAGTAAATTTAAACCAATCTAAGTCCTGCAATGGAGAGAAGAAATCCTAATCTTATTATCATTTATGTAACTATATTTAAGTACATATTACACTTTGATGAATCATGTTTTCACATGCTCTAATATCGGGTACTTGATATTAGAGCCTTGACATTGGATACCTAATGTTAGAGCCGAGGACATGATGTCATATATTTGATATCATGAGGTATATGTTGGCCTATAAATATAGTGCTCAAGCTCATGATTTTCATATCAATTGTTATCATAGTTAGTGAAGCTCTTATAGTTTTTTTTCTCCACGGATTATTTTTAGAGTGCCCACACCAGGGGTCTGAGGGGTCTGAGTGTGTACAGATCTTTGTTCAAACACTGATGTACCTAAGCATAGTAGTGTGATAGAAATAAAAATGAATCCTTTTGATAATCTTTCTAGCAATGAAAATAGATTAATGTTTCCTTTAATGCACTTTACTTTAATGCTTTTAAATTAAAAAATTAATTTCTAGTTGTTAATGAACACAAACATGACCACTTCGAGCATACATATAGTGCATGGTAACCCAGCAACACTTGACATTTGGTAGCCCAACAATGCTATATGTGTTTAAGATGTGTCTAGGAAAGTGGGATGGGTACTTGTGCTAGGCTAGCTAGGTAGTAAATGAATTAGATCTTAAATTACTTTACCTTTCATTCTTGTTGTAGGTGATTAAACTTATAAAACATAAAATGATAAAAATCATGTACCTCAATTATACTTAAACCATATCCTTGAGCAAGTGTAGTTGGGAAGACAATGAACATTCTCAATGGTCATTTCACTTCCTAAAAGAACTAGTATATTGGAGAACTATAGGTCCATGAAATTCGACTAGATCGTGTGTGAATGTCTTAGTGATTTGTATGGTTGGACATAGGGGTATCTCACCACTCATCATTGACATAATTGCTGGGGACCTTTTGGTTGTTTTGTGCACTATCTAGCATTTAGTGCAAATCATTCAAAATTATTTAACTAAACCTTAGAGTCATATCATATTTTACAATTACGACAATGAAATTTAAAAGCACACTATGTTTTTATCATCTAACTAAAAATTTCTTCTTCTCACATGAGTGCTTCTCCACCCAAGTTTGATGGAGATCATCAGCCAGTGCCTCAAAAATATTGAGTGGTATATGCTCATCTTGACGAGTATGTATCCAATTTCACCTTCATCTTACATCAAGATGAATAGTTATGATGGCATGACATGGAGGGCAACATCATGTTATTGTATGATTGATCTATTCCTACAATGCTCCAAAAAATGTTTATATGATGGGGTCTCTAGGAACTTCATGCTTAGTATGTTGTGCAAGATAGTGATGCTAGGGATTTACATCCCACTAAGGCATAAGGTCTCAAGGATCACTAGTTAGAACAACATTATGAATTTCTGAAGGAACTATACCATTCCTACTATACCAAAAGGATGATGGGGAATACTTCTTTGGGAGTTTTTCATTCAGTGAAATTCCTCTCTTTGACTTCGGTAAAGGAGGTCAAAATTAGAACCTATAGTCCACAATTCACAATCTTGGTTCTAGTAAAAATGAGGCAAGCCAAGGTAGGGATGTAGATAAGAAACAAGATTATGATCATGTCCATGATCGCTAAAGAGGTAGTAGTAGGCATCATGATGATGCTAGTTCTTCTTCCTCTTCACCTTCATCATCATCATCATCTTCTTTTGACTCTGACCATGACCGCAGGAGGTGAGACTGTGATGGAGGTGACCAAAATGAATGATGGAACCAAAATTATTGAAGGGATCATTGGGTAAGGCTAGATCAAGGGCATAGACATTCAAGAGAGGCACATCACCATGAAAAAATGGGTAGTAGAGGGAATCATAGGCATCATGATCATGGCCTTGATGATCCTTTGCTTACTACTCGAAGTATGATCAATATTGTAGAGGTAGTACAAATTTCAACAAGGAACATGAAGGATAATCGGATCAAAAGGCTAGACATGAATAATATTCGTCGATTCAAAGGGGGATATAACTCTAATCTATAGGATCATCTCCAAGTCTTTCAAGATGCATGTGCTTGACAAAACATAGAGAATGAGTGGCAAAAACTTAAGTTGTTCCCAAGGACACTTATCAAAGAAGTAGAGAACTAGTATCCGTCCCTAGAGCTGAAATTTATTAGACAGTGGAGTACCATGCTTGAATTATTTAATGAAAAATATCAAACATACTCCAAAGTGTCCAACTTGAGAAGGCAAATCCAAGGATGAAAACAAGGAACACATGAATCCTTGGATGCCTCCATCGATTGATACTATTCCTTAATGCATAAATGTCCTAGCCATGGTTATTCTCAACTAGATCAACTTCACCACATTGTAGATGGGCTTCAATAAAAAATGAGAAGAACCCTTGGTGGCTATGCCCAAGGGTGACTATTAGAATTAAGTGCACATCAAACACAAATACTAATCAAGTAGGTAGCTAAAGAGGATGGTGAATTAAGAAAAATAGAAAGTGTAGAAGAATATAATCATAATCCTTCCATTTGCAACAAGGAGATTTGATTATGTTATAGTGAGGAAGAATCCACACCTGATGAGGTGGTGAATAAGAAAACCTTGCAACTCCAAAAATTTTAATTTAAAATTACAGCCAAGGTTGATCAATTATGGGACTTCATAGATAGTAGATTTCAAGCTATCTGAAAACTTATTGAAGAGTCCAAAGAACAAGGTAATGATAGTAAGCACAAGAGGCACAAGGAAGTTGAATGTGCTTATCAAAAGGAAAGAGCAAGATTGCTACAATAGAAGAAGTTACAGAAAGTAAATTAGATGATGATGGTAGGTGTGGAATCTACTAGTATGAACATCCTAAGGATGTTGCCCCATAGTATCACATTTACAGGAGTTTGGGTTGTATGCTTTGAATTCACAACTAACACAAAGGCAAACATCTTGGAGATTACTTTATCCTCAAGGTAATTTTAGGTAGTTCCACCAACAACAAAAATATTATCCAAGTGGAACTTAACTACAACCATATGAGTAGTATCAACAATGGTAGAAACCACAATCATGGGTGCTAGCACCACCAAGGTAGCAATACCCTTACAGATTACTTGATCCATTTGGGTACTATGTTCAGTAACCCTTATCTCCACCTAATTCCTCTAGTCACATTTCTACTTTTCAATCTCACTACCACCCTTTTGATTATTATTAAACTCATTCTCTACATGAAAAAAGGAATGCCACCTTTTATCACTATCCCCCTCCTATCCCTACACATGTTCCTCCTCCAGTCACATAGCTACCACCTGCTCCACCTATGCAAGGTGAACTACCAGCTCAACTGTAACAACACAATGCTACTAGGGTTGTTAATCGACAACTAGTTTATCAATCGAGTGGGTCAAATAATTAATCTATAAAAAGACCTTTCTTTCAATCCTATAGTCCACTTAAGCCCTCAAATACACCTAGATTTGACAATCCTATTGCTCCATCTTCCTCTGTATCAAGTTTCTTCAAGTCCCCTTCAAACCAAAAACTACATAAGATCCATACTATGATGCTTAGTCACACTGTATCTGATGGGATCCATGCTAGAAACCTTCCTAGGAAATTAGTTGATCCTAGAAGTCCTTTCATGTATTTGCAAATTGCTAGGAATGAACCATGCAAAGCTCTTCTTGATTCAAGTTTTGGTATCAATTTAATTTCTCATGAGATGTACACTACATGGAACCTACCTCCACTCAAGAAAAGTAATATCAAATTAGAATTAGCATATTAGTCCATCACAGTTCCATTGGGACTAGTGAAAGACATTGTGACCACTATTTGTAGGTGGTCTTATCCTACTGATTTCCTAGTGATCAGGATGGAGAATTACAAAGGGGATTTTCCAATCATTATGGGAAGGGCATGGCTTAGCACCATTGATGAAAGAATGGGCATCAAAGATCTTTCCCTAAAAATATAAAAGAAAATACATTTGGAAAGATCAAGAAGAAGTGAGTTCCATGCATCGCATACAATGATATAGGGTGCAATTATGTGCAGAAACTCTAAACCGTGAAATAAGCATCTATCTTTGCATGCACGAAATGTGCACCAAAATTAGAAATTCAAAGGTGTTTATATGCAACAACAAAAAATAGGAGGGCACCCAATGGCTAACCATTGATTCTAAGAGCAACACACTTTGCATGGAATCAACTGAGAGCTTAACATATGCTTATGTCATAGGCATGGATGAACTAAAGAAAGTTCATAACCAACTCTCTAATGGTGCAAATAATGATACTTATTGGGGAGAGGTGCAAATAATGATACTTATTGGGGAGAGTTGGAAATTCCTAAAAATTTTAAGTAAGAACCCTCTAAACTAAAACTAATACTAGCCAACATGGAAATTCCTAAAAATTTTAAGTAAGAGTTCCCAAACTGAAGTAGATCATCAAAGAGGAAATTAAAAAACTCCTCAAGGCAAGGTTCATTTATCCCATTATGGATAGTGAGTGGGTTGGTTCACTCATGATTGTGCCAAAGAAAGAAGGTAAGTAGTAGGTCTGCATCAATTTTTGGCTATTGATTATAACAACATTCAAAGACCATTTTTTGTTGCCATTTGTTGATCAGTTATTAGACACAATATTTGGGCATTGCTACTATAGTTTTCTAGATGGTTATAGTCGCTATAACCAAATTTAAATTACACCAAAGGACTAAGAAAAGACAACATTCATGAGTCCTTGAGGGACTTTTGTATATCGTAAAATGCCATTTGGTCTATGCAATGATCCTGCTACATTCCAATGCTTGGTTATGAGCACTTTTCAATAGTAGATCAAAAGTGATATGGAAGTCTTCATGGATGACTTCTCCACTTATGGAGCTACATTTGAGCAAGCCCTAGACCACCTTGAGCAAGTGCTAAAATGATGGGTTCAAACCAACTTATGGCTCAATTAGCAAAAAAGTCATCTAATGGTCTAGGAAGGCATTGTATTGGGGCATAGAATATCACACGAAATAATTGAGGGATACCCTGAGAAAATAAGGGTAATCCAAGGAATAACCCACCAACCAAAAATAGTCAAAGATGTTTGATCATTCCTTAGACACATTGGCTACTATTGACGATTCATACGGAATTTCTCTAAGATCACAAGGCCATTGGTGGAGTTGAAAAAGAAGATGCTCCATTTTTTTGGACCACAAAATGTGAAAAATCATTTCAATAGATAAAAGAAAAACTTGTAGAAACTCCAACCCTACAAAAACCTAACTAGTCTAGACCATTTCATGTCATGATAGATGCATCAAAAATTATGCCTTGGGATCCATGCTTAGGCATATGGATGACAAGAAACATCCATAATACATCCATTGTGCTAGCCAAAGCATTGTGGATGCACAACTAAACTACACCACTATAGAAAAAGAATTGATGGCAATGGTGTTTTCTCTAGAGAAATTTAGACATTATGTGCTTGGATATAAGGTGTTTGTGCACATAGACCACAGTGTCATCTACTTCCTGATGAACAAGCCAATGATGAACCCTTGTGTCATATGGTGGCTAGTGATCTTCTAGGAATTCAATCTTATAATGGTAAATTGAAAGGGTAATAAGAATCTGGTCACTGATGACTTGTCTCAATTGCAATGGGAAAACAAAAATGAAGAAAACTCACTATCTGATATGTTTCCTAATGAACTCCTCTTTGCTAGGGCTATAACTAAACAATCTCCCAATAAGTATAAATGGTATGACGACATTCTCACCTATATTCTCATCTAAGAGATGCCACAAGGGTTGGACCACTAGAAGAAACAACAATTTCATCACTAGGTAAAACACTTCATGGAGATCAACAGACATCTTTACAAGGTTTACATTGGTTCATTACAGGGTGTGGTTCTCATCAAAGAAGAAAAAAAAACTAATGGGAATTCGAAGCACACTACTTAGACAAAATAAACACATGTGTATTTACATGGTGTGGTTCTTATTTCAAAAAAAAATTGATGGGAATTGAAAGCACACCCCTTAGAAAAAATAAACAGGCTACAAGCACTGGTTATGGGGACAAGAAAGACATGTTACCCATGCTTGAAGGTCCCCTCTAACTAAGGCCCTTCCTCACTTTGTAATTCTTTTTCTTCTTTAATAAGAAATGGTGGTTGTTCTATACATACACTCTTGTGTCTCAAGGGGGTGGATTGGTCTTAGAATGATGATGCGAAGTCATTAAACGTGGTTTGTTTTGGTTTCATCTAATGATGGATCCTATCAAGTCATTTAACCGTAAAATTCATAAGGGAATTCATGTGACCTTAATCAGGAACTCCTTTCCACTCTCTTTCATCCATCTATGCTTTCCATGTCTCATCCCACTGCTGGTTTCATGCTCTTGTTTGATGTCCTACTTTGATGTGTCAAATTTCTTAGGAAGTTTCTTCTAGGTTTTTTTACTTAACCTTTTGTAACCATTAATTATCCATGAAGCCCACTAACTCTTTGGTCTAAAGTTATGCATGGGCATAAAAGGCTTGTGCTTGCTTTGGGAAGGACCCATTTACATATATTTTGGTTGGGTTAGTTAAGTTCTTTATCCTTAGACACTTTTACAATCAAATTTTTTTATTTACCTCATCAATGACATATAATTATGCACATATTCACAACATTTTTCAGTGAACTTTCATTTTTATTGTTGTTAATTCATACACCCTCTTCAAATATTTTCTTGTATAGAAATTTTTCAAATTTAATGGATTGCTTATTGATTTACCCTATTTGTTAGCCTTCCTGCTAACACTCCTAAAGGAATCAATCTATCACAATCATAACCTAGCCAAGTGTAACCACCAACAGGACAAGGCATTTAATAGCTATGTGTTACACATTATATACTAATTCACAATTTTGTTGTGATTGTAGTGGGAAGCATGGACTGGAAGTGGGACTCTCTTCACCAAGGATGATGTGGTAGTACCACACAATGTAGACCATTCATGATCATTGGATCTTCTCACTTGCTCTTTAGCCGCCAAGAGGGGTGGATGTCATTTTTTCCTAGGATGTTCACTTATCTTATCATAAGCACCCAATTTTATAAAATATTGTAACATTGTACACTTGGACACTCAGAGTCTATCTATTCCATCTGAGTCAGTTTGTATGTTAATTAATAATCTCATACCTACCCAATATTTTGTAAGGAATTTGTTCCTCCTCTTCTTCACTCGAGGATGAGTTTTCATTCAATTGTGGGGGTATGATGAATCATGGTTTTCATTCTTTAATATTGGATACCTGATATCGGAGTCTCAACATCAGATACCTGATGTTGAAGCCTAGGATGCGATGTCAAATATCCAATATCGTGGGGTATATGCCAGCCTATGAATATAGTGCTTGGGCTCACAATTTTCATACCAATTTTTGTCATAGTTAGTGAAGCTCTTGTAGTTTATTTTCTCTAGAGTTAGAATATTTTTTGAGTGCCTGCAGCAAGAGTTCAAGTATGTACGGATCTTTGTTTGAACATTGATGTACCTGAGTGTAGCAATGGGACAAGAATAAAAATGAACCCTTTTGATAATCCTTGTAGCACTAAGAATAGATTAATGTTTCCTTTAATGCACTTTACTTTAAGGTATTTAAATTAAGTAATTAATTTCTAGTTGTTAATGAACACAAGCATGACCACTTCAAGTATACATATAGTGCTTTCTAACCCATCAATGCTTAACATTTGGTAGCCCAACAGCGCTATATGTGTTCAGGATGTGTCTAGGAAAGTGGGATAGGTACTTGTGTTAAGCTAGCTAGGTAGTAAATGAATTAGATCTTAAATTACTTTACCTTTCATTCTTGTTGTAGGTGGTTAAACTTATAAAACATAAAATGATAAAAATCATGTATCACAATTACACTTAAACCATATCCTTGGGCTTCACAAGTGTAGTTGGGAAGACAATGAATGTTCTTAACACCCATTTCACTTCCTAAAAGAACTAGTGTACTAGAGAACTATAGGTCTATGAGATTCAACTAGATTATGTGTGAATGCCTTAGTGATTTGTATGGTTGAGCATAGGGGTACCTCGCTGATGAGTGGTGAGGTACCCCTATGCCTAATCATACGAATCACAGGCATTCATGTGCGATCCAGTTGAATTCCATAGACTGTAATTACTAAGTATGATAGAGCTAAATAGTGTGTGCATGTTGTTCATTCTTTATCTTCACAGTCCCACTTGTAGAATGCAATTCTATGGTTAAGTGTGACTGAGGCATAAGATTTTTATTATTTTGTGTTTTTATGAAATTACTTGCCTAGAACAAGAATGAAACTAAGAGTGATTAAATGCTAAGTAAACTATGGTCTAATCTAGCCTAACACAAGTAACCATTCCCACTTCCTGAACACATCCTAACCTTTATGCAAACAATGCTAGACTATCAAATGCTAATTATCTCTAAGCTACCAAGTGTCACATGTATGCTCGAAGGGGTCATGCTTGTGTAATCTAATGATTTGCTTAATTGATCAAAATTAATTGCTACATAAATAAAAATAATGTAAATTACATAAAATAACAATATGTAAATGCATAAGAAAGAAAATATTAAGTGCTACAAGGAATGGATCAAAGAGTTCGTATTTATTACCAACACAATGGTCTGCTCAGGTACATCAATGCTTGAATAAAGATCTGTTCACACTTAGACCTCCTATTGTGGGTACTTGGAAAATATTCTAACTTTCAAATGGACAAACTACAAGAGTTTCACTACTTGACTACTAAAAATTACTCCCAATTCTAAGCTAGGGCATTGTATTTATAGACCTAGGAGTAACCCTGTGATATTGAATGTACAATATCACATCTTGGGCTGTGATATCACATACCTAATATCATGTACCTGATATCACGACCATCCTGATATTGGAGTGATGAAAACCAGGATTTATCATACCCCCACGACTGAATGAAAACTCATCCTTGAGTAAAGAAGAAGAGGAACAAGTCCTTTACAAAATATAATAGGGGGTATGGACTTATTTGACTAACATGTAAAGTGAAACAGAGAAAACAGACAAGTACAAAAGTGCCCAAGCATACACTATTACAATTGTGTATAACAATGGGTATTCATGATAATATGAAAGAATACCAATGGATCCAAAGAGCATCCAACCCCTCTTGGAAAAAAAAGAATGAGGGAGAGGTAAAAGAGATCTAACAGTCATGAATAATCTCTCGTGAGTGATATGGTTGCATCTTCCTTGGTGATGACAATCCCCACTTCCAGTCCACGCTTCCCAGTACAATCACAATAAAACCAAGGATTAGTATATATAGTGCAATAGATAATGGCTAAGTACCTTGTCTTGTTAGTGATTTTATTTAGCTAGGTTGTGATTGTGATAGATTGGTTACTTAATGTTGTTAGTGGAAAGACTGACGAATGGGTTAAGTAAGAGAAGTGATCTATAAAATTCAGGAAAAGCCTAACACAAGGAATACTGGAAAGAGGGTATTCGCAACAACAAAAAAGAGTTTATTACGAATAGTTGTGAAGGTGCATACAATTGGATGACATGGATGGGGTAAATAAAAATAATTTGATTGTAACAATGTCTAAGGGTAAAGAACTTAACTTAACCAAACCAAAAGATATGCAAGTGGGTCCTCCCCAAAGAAGGAACAGGGCTTTTATGCCCTTGCACAAATTCAAACCAAGGAGTCCATGGGCACCATGGATGATTAATTATTACAAAGAGTTAAGTATAAAAATCCAAAATTAACTGATTGAGAAACCCAACACATCAAACTAGAACATTGAATCAAAACATGAAATTGGCATTGAGGTGAGGCATGAAAAGCAAGATGGATGATAGAGAGAGTGGAATGGAGTTCCTAATTATAGTCACATACAGTCCCTTGTAGAATATTTTGTTAAATGACTTTGTAGGATCCATTCTTAGTCCAGATCAAAACCAACCACTTTCAATGACTTTGCATCAACATTTTAAGGATAGTGCATCCCTTGAGACACAAGAATGCTTTGACAAAACAACCACGATTCCAAATTGGAGTGAAGATAGGAAGTGAGAAAGGGCCTTAGTTAGAGGAGACAAGACAAGTCTTATAACCAGTGCGTGTATCCCTTTTATTTGGTCTAAGGAATGTGCTTTGAATTTCCATGTTTTTGTTTCCTTTCTTTTTGAATGGGAACCACATCATGCAAAGACCCATGCATTTTTTACATTTATTTTTTCCAAGGGGTGTGCCTTGAATTCTCATTTTCTTTTGTGATGAGGACCACAGCATGCAAGGACTTATTTGACTTCTTATTATGAAATGATGTAGAATAGTAAGAAGCTTACAAGAACACTCCTACACAAAAGAAAATAAAAAAGGATGAGGAATACCGCATCCCTTTGAAGCCATACCCTATCCAAACCTTTGATTCCTTCCCAATTCTAAAAACTACACAAGTCACCAATTTATTAAAGTTGCATTAATGAAGAAGAGACTACATGCTTCCAAAACAAGGAAAACCATAGAGTATGTGCATGGGTGGATGATGTGGACTCTCTATCTATTACATGAAAAGAAACCATGTCCTAGTCATTAGTAACGACATTTAAAATTAGAAACCAAACATCAACAATCAAATTACAAATGAAGCATACCACCATCGAGTAGTGTATTACCATCGTACTTGCCAGCTTATTAGTAGAAAAAGTAGAGCAACATATCAAACACAAGAAAACATAAAGGAAAGTAAAAGAGTAGGTAATAAATGTTAAATATATTAATGATGGTGTAAAACAAAAACTAAGAGAAGATCAATAACCTTAAAAATACAAATATATAAAACAAAGATGTAAAATAAAAAAGATGAAAACAAAAAGTTGTAAAATCAAAAATGTGTTAAAAAAAGTCAAAAATTGAGGAGCCACCAAAGGTTTAGTATAGGTGTCCATCTCCCCCATGACTAAGTTGGAAGGGAGAGATCCAAAAACTTGAGTGTGGTTGTCCATTTGACAAGGTGTTTTTTGCATTGGTTGGCTTGGGTTCATGGAAAAGTTTTATTTGGTGAATGTTCACTAGTTATTTCTTATTTGGGCTATCAAGTTTGTAAATGATCATGGCCCTAGATGGAAAAGTCGCATCTATGATGTAAGGTATTTTCCAAAATGTTTGAAATTTGGTTCGTTGGGGTACATATGTAGGATTCCAATAGAGAACCTTGTCTCATAGTTGAAACTTGACTTTTCGTATTTTGAGGTCATGGCATTTCTTATTGAATGCCTTATGTATTTTGTTGGATGACAAGGCCATTAACCAATTTTTTTCTAGCAAGTTGAGACTCGTTAATCATTCTTTTTATGTTAGACTTAGATCTAGGTCAAGGTCATAGGCTATAGAGAGTGTACAAAGCTCTGATTAAACGTGTAATGTTGGTAGTTTTATGTACACAAGCTTATGGGGAGAAAAACCTATGGAAAGCTTCCATGTGGAGCGATAGGCCCAAAGGGCATCATTTAGTTTAATGTTCTAGTCCCTTTCGTATTTACTAATGGTAAATGTTAAGATTTTTGTAATCTCCTAATTAGTGACCTCAGCTTGACCATTGGCCTAGGGATGATATGGTGTTGTGAGTTTATGCTCAACCCCCAAGTGTTGCATTAGCTTCCAGAAAGTGGCACCTATAAAGTGAGTTCCATTATCAAAAATTAACGCACAAGGTACACCAAACCCATTTACAATGTTTTGTTATACAAATCGAGTGCCAGTGGTGGATGTACAATCGGTGATGGTTGTTGCTTTTGCCCACTTGGTATAATAGTCAACTATAACTATTATGTATGCCTTTCCATTTGATAGAGGTGAGATGGAACCCATGAAGTTAATGCCACAAATATCGAATGGTTCAAGAGGTCATATCCATTGTTGTGGCCCCTCCATTCAAGCTATCATTCCATCATCCCTTTGGCAATGATCACAAGCGTGGACAAATTGATGTGCATCTTTGAACATTGTTGGCCAATAATACTCTACCATGAGGATTTTTATGGCCATGCATCTTCCAGCATAATGGCCCCCACAAGGACCTTCATGAGCATCCTAAAATATGTGCAGTTGATCTATATCAAGGACACACCAATGTATTAGGCCATCGAGACAAACCTTGTAAAGGTTTCCATTAATTTCTATGAAATACTTGACTTGGTGAAGAAACTGTTGTTTCTTCCTAGTGTCCAGCCCTTGCGATAGTTCTTGCTTGAGCAGATAAGTGAGGACGATGTCATACCATTCTAGTTCATTAGGAATTTATGCATTAATAGCACCTACAATGAGAGATTCTTCAGGGAACTGATCAGATAAAAGGCTTTTTTTCTCCTTGTTATCCAATCTTAGTCATGATAAGTGATCTACGAACACATTCTCCACACCTTTTTGATCTACTAGTGTGAGATTGAACTCCTACAAAATCACGAGCCACCATATGACATGGGAGCTCACCATTGGTTTATTCATTAGAAATATGATGGCGCTATGATCTATGTGCACAAACATTTTGTAGCCAAGCACATACTGCATGAACTTATTTAAGATAAAAACCACTACCATCAACTCCTTTTCTATGGTGATGTAGTTCAGTTGTGCACTTGCAATGCTCTGACTTATGCAGTGAATGTAATATGGACATTTTTGACCATCCATCTACTTAACTACTACTTCCAAAGTGTAATTTGATTCATCAATCATCACATGAAATGGCCTTAACCAATTTGGTGCTTGAAGAATGGGAGTTTCAACAAGCTTTTGCTTTAATTATTGAAATTCTTATTCACATGTAGGGGTCCAGACAAATGATACATCCTTCTTTGTTCATTCTACTAATGGCTTGGCGATTTTGGAAAAATTCTCGATGAATCACTAATAGTAGTCAGTATGATCAAGGAATGATTGAACTTCTTTAACTATTTCAAGTTGATAGGTTATTCCTTAGATGACCCTTATTTTTTCAAGGTCCAGCTCAATTTTTGCTTTTGAGATGCGATGCTCCAATACTATGCCTTTTTGGACCATAAGATGGCTCTTTTGCCAATTGAGCTGGAGGTTTGTTTTGACACATCTCTTCAATACTTGCTCAAGATAGTCTAGGGCTTGCTTGAACATAGCTTCATAGGTAGAAAAATAATCCATAAAAACTTCTACCCTACTACTAATCTATTCTTGGAAAATGATAAGAACGAATCGTTGAAATGTGGTTGGGGAATTACGTAGACCAAATGACATATGGAGGTAAGCAAAAGTCCCCCAAGGACTTGTGAAAGTTATCTTTGCCTGGTCCTTTGGTGTAATCTAGATTTGGTTATAGCCACTATAACCATCCAGAAAGTTGTAATAGCTGTGCCCCGAAATGGTGTCCAACATTTAGTTGACGAAAGACAACAGAAAATGATCCTTGAAAGTTTCCATGCTAAGCAATCATAAATCAATGCACACCCTTCATTTGCCTATTTTCTTTGGTATGATCATGAGTGGGCTGACCCACTCACTATCTATGATAAGGTAGATGAATCCTGCCCTGAGGATTTGTTTAATCTCCTCTTTGATAATCTACTTTAACTTGGGATTCAAACATCATTGTAGTTGTCATTTTGGCTTGATGGTGGGGTTGATGTATATCCTATGCTAGCATATTCTTGTATCTATTCTAGTGATCTCAAAGTATGACCAAGAAAAGGCCACTGACCACTTTTCCACAACTTTTATTAACTATTTCTTCTATTCTGTAGCAAGCTTGGCATTAATGATAACCAACCTCCCATTTTTCAAAAATACGTATTTCATTCTAGCTAGTAGCATCTTCAATTCAAGGGGCTATTATTTAAAATTGTTAGGAATTTCCAACTCACCCCAATTAACATCATCATTTACTCCTTTAGAGAGCTAGTGATGAACTTGCTTGAGTTCATCCATACTTGCAACATACTTGTACGTTAGGCCCTTAGTCGGTTCCATGCATAATGTACTATTGCTAGCATCAGCTATCAGCCACTAGGTGACCTCTTTTCTAATGACTACTATGTACAGACATCTTTGGATATCAGCTTTTGGTGCACATTGCTTACATGTAGAGATAGATGTTTGCTTTACTAACCAGAACTTCTACACACAATGGCATCCTGAATCGTTGTATGCGATACATGGAACTCTCTTTTTCTTGATCTTTCCAAACTCATTTTCCTTTGATATTTCCAAAGCAAGATCTCTAATGCCCATTTTTTCATCCATAGTACTTAACCATTCCCTTCCCATAACAATTGGAAAATCCCCCTTGTATTTCTCCACTTTGATTATGATGAAATTAGTGAGATATGACCACCCAAAAATGGTGGTGATAATGTCTTCAACCAAACCCCATGGAACAATGCTGGACTAATCTACTAGTTCCAGCTAGATGTTACTCTTCTTCAAGGAAGGAAGGTTTCACATTATGTACATTTCATGTAAAATCAAATTAACACTGGAACTAGAGTCAAGAAAAGCTTTACAAGACTCATTCCTAGCAATTTGCAAGTAAACTAGGGGACTCCCAAGATTAGCTAATTTTTTGGGCAAATTACCAGCTCGAATCCAATTAGATGTAGAATGTGTTAGCATTATAGTATGGATTCAAGAAGGATTTTGGTTTGAAGGGGACTTAGATGAAGAGGAAACAGAGAAAGGCAGAGGAGCAGGGTTAGTAACCACTAATGTGTCTGAGGTCTTTGGTGGATTGTGAGGTCAAAAGAAGGGTATTTTCTTTGTTTGTGATTCTAACCTACTTGATGGGTTAATCGATTGTAGATTAACTACCCTCATAGCATTCCTTTGCTATGGTTGTGCAGGAAATTCACCTTGCATGAACAGAGCAGGTGGTAGTTATGTAGGAGGTGGAGGAGTAGGTGTAGGGATAGGAGGTACATGAGGGTAGTAGGTGGCATCCCTCCTTGGAAAATATGATTGGTATGCTTCAAGAGGGTAGTGGTGAGGTTGGTAAGTAGTAACATGACAAGAGGAATCCCTTGGATATGAAGGTTGTTGAACATAGTAACCGTAGGGATCTAGTTGCCAGTAAGGGTAGTGCTATCTTGGAGGTGGCAATGCCCATGATTGTGGTTGCTACCACTATTGGTACAATTCATAGGGCTGTGGAGGAGTTCCACTTGAATAGTATTGTTGTGGTTGGTGGAACTATCAAGGATTTCCTTATGGATAAGGAAATATTTTGTGCATTTGCCTTTGTGTAAGTCATGGATGTAAGGCATACACCCCATATTCCTACAAGTGTGATACAACTAGAAAACATCCCTTAAGATGTTCATACTAGTAGACATCACACCCACCATCATCATCTGAATCATGCAAGCTAGGAGTCTATTTATATATTTTTCCCCTATCTCTTCATCTTCCCTCTAATTGATCATTCAAGTTAATGTTCATTAAAATCTAAAGGAGATGTCTTTGAGAAATAGGAGACATCTTTCCTAAGCATAGAGGTGATAGAGTAGATGTCTCTGGGAACATGTCTTGTAATAGATGTCTTCACTAAGATGTTTATGAAAAACAACAGATGCCTAATATGTAGTATAGACATCTAAATGTCAATTTGGACATCTATCCTACTAGGTTCAAAGTTAAAGATGCTTGTTTTAAGGCCTAGAACCTCTGGACACCTCTAAAAAAGTCCCCATAGCCCTCAAAACATCCTAAAGTCATCAAAATAGTACCAAAACACTCCCAAACCTATCAAAATACCCTAATATCATCATCAACAAAACAACACTTAAATAAAAATTCAAAAACACACAAACATCTATGCACAAACATATTGAGGTTTAGACATGGGCTAGGTGATGTCCTCATCATCTCTCCCACCTTTAAGAATTTAAACTTGCCCTCAAGTTGGTTGTACACTTGGGATAGCATTAAGCCCCCACAAATCAAAATCATTCTCATGGATCCAAATGGCATTTTAGATCCATCATCATTCAAATGTACCAAGTACTCATGCACTTTTTTACCTCTTATAACTCCTAGCCTTCCTTGCTTGTAGCACAATTTCTTTCCTTGGTGTCTTGTCTAAGTTTGAGTCTTCAAGGGCATCCTTGAGGATCTCAAGACTATCCCTCAAGTCTGATGCAATTACATTCCCATGGTCTAGGCTCAAATATAAAACATTAAAAACATAAGAAATAGGCAAACCATTAGGTAAGTCAATCTCATAAGCATTTGGATTGATTTTAGCCCTAATATGAAATGGACCAATTCTTTTTGACTTAACCTTGTAGAAGTGCACATTCTTTTGCCTTTCTTTAATCAAGTAAATCCAAACATAATCAACAATCTAGAAATTTATTATCTTCTCACCATTGTTGGCCTTGGAACACACAATCTTTTTATTTTCCCCAAGTGATATTTAACTTGCTAATGTAATTCTCTCATTTTCTCAACAAATTCTAAACTCAAAGAGATACAATCTTTAAATTTCCTCAGCTCATCAATCATTCTTGGTGAAAACCCATAAATTTCCATAAAATGACTATTACCAATGATAGAATGGGAAGAATTATTATATGAGAATTCAACATGGGCCAACATGTCACCTTTGAGGTTGATCCTCAAACAAACATCTTAAGATCTGCAATAGAGACCTAATCACAACTTCAATTTGTCCATCAGTTTGCAAATGATAGGCTATGAACAAAGACAACTTGGTTCCAAGTAATTTCAAAAGTGATCTTCAAAAATGATTGGTAAACTTCACATCCCTATGACTCACAATGTTTAAAGAAATTTCATGTAGCCATACTACATGCTGAAAGAATAAATGTGCAACGTGGGAAGCATCACTACTTTTCTTGCATGGAATAAAATGAGCCATCTTGGTAAATCTATCTACTACAAGTAGCATAGAATCATGACCGAGTTTTATCTTAAAAATGCCACAAGGAAAGTCCAAAGAAACCCTTTTCCAAGGAGCATTTGGGATTGGAAAAGATAGATAATGACCATCTACACCTTTTCCTTTTTTGAAAGTTTGACAAGTATAGCATTCTTTTACAAATTTAACCACATCACTATACATACTTGGCCAAAAGTAATTTTTTCTCAACAATTCCAATGTCTTGGTCTTACCCATATGTGTAGCTATGTCACTTTGATGTTTCTCTTTAAGGAGTTTGTACCTAAAATCACACTTTGGAACATAAATTTTTCCATTCTTAAACAAAATCCCATTCTTTACATGATAAGCTTTCCATTGATTAGTCCTTCCTAATAATTAGGATGATACTTGTTTCCAAATTGCACCAAAATCCTTATCATTAGGATATAATGAAGCAAAAGACTCAAATCCTTGAACTTTCACATGAGAAGAAACGACATGAACTCTAGATAAAGCATTAACCACAACATTATACTTCCCACTCCTATGTTTTAAAAAAATGAAATTCTTGCAATTTCTTTATCCATTTCATGTACTTGGTAGTCAATTTCTTTTGAGAATTCAAAACTTGAAGTGCTCTATGATCAGTAAATAAAGAAAACTTTGATCCTAGCAAGTAATGTCTCTAATGTTTAAGGGCTTGAAGTATAGCATATAACTCCTTTTCATACATACTATACTTTTGTCTAGATTCATTTAATTTTTTAGAAAATAATGCAATTGGCTTACCTTCACCTCCATACAATGGAACTAAAATTCTTAATAAATTTCCTATAGAAGCTAGCCAAACCAAGAAAAGATCTCACCTCTCCCACATCCTTAAGTGAAGGCCATTCCTTAATTTCCTTTATCTTACTTGGTTCCATCTTGACTTGGTTTTTGGAGACAATATGACCTAGGTAGATAATTTATTTCTTCATGAAGTGGCATTTCTTGGATTTAATTACCAACTTTTCCTCTTGTAACTTGGAGCATATCATCTTTAAATGATGTGCATGGTCCTCTTCCTTAGAGCTATAAACAAGAATGTCATCAAAGAAAAAAATACAACATTTACCAATAAAATCCTTTAGGACTTCATGCATGAGCCTCATAAATATGGCTAGAGTGTTGGTTAGCCCAAAAGGCATCACTAACCACTCATATAAGCCATCAAGTATCTTAAAAGCTATTTTCCATTCATCTCCTAGTCTAATCCTTATTTAATGATAACCACTTCTTAAATCAATTTTAGAAAAGCTCTCAACATTGGCAAGCATATCAAGAATGTCATCCATCCAAGGAATAGGAAATCTATACTTTATAGTAATCCTATTAACAACCCTAGAATCTAAGCACATCCTTAATTCCTTGGTGTCGTTCTTGGGAACTAACATAGCTAGAACAACACAAGGAGAGACGGATTCATTGATAAAACCATTAGATAGTAATTCACTTTATTTCTTAATTCTTCCCTCTAATTTGAAGTCATGTAGTAAGCTCTTTCATTTGGAATTGTAGCTCCTAGTATGAAGTCTATTTGATGTTGGATGGATCTCATCGATGGAAGTCCTTCCAATTCTCCCTTGAAAACATTAGCAAATTTCAAGTTAAGGGTTGCACAGCTAGAGAAAGTTCATTTGTATGCTCCTCTTCACTTGTTGCAAGTGTTAACATGATGACAAAACCATGGCCATTCTCTTCATGTGCTTGTCAGTACTCTTGCTCACTAATTAAGATTAATGAAGCATTAATAGGAACATTTTCCTTATACTGTTGCCAAGTCATAGTAATGAGTTCATGTATTCCATCTCCTCTTGGAATAGACCAAACATTTCTTGCATCACTAAAAGAAGCCTTGGAATAGACCAAACATTTCTTGTATCCATGTTACAATGATGAAAAATAGAGAAGATATTTATGATTTTATATTTTATAATTTTTATATATTTTATGAATATAAAAATAAAAATAATAATAAACACATACATATCATAATCCCCCATGGGAATAGGTACAATACTTACAAAAACTCATATGTATCATAATGTCCTATGAAATAGATGCAACACCATATACAAAAAGTAACAAATGGCTCTTAATCATAACCTTGATAGCCCAACACCTTGTTATATAGTCATGACCTCCTTGGATAAGAATGAATTGTTGTGGCTTGATGAAATAGAAATGAAATAAATATTTTTAATGTTTTTCTTGATGAAATAAAAATAAAATATATATTTGGATGTTCTAATATTTTAAGGCATTAATAGTATGAAATAAAAGGAAAATCATAAACTTTATTTACTATGCAAAAACTAGACTTCATTTTGATCAAATGATTTTGGGCTACATAAGTAAGGTAGTACTTTAATAAAGTCTAGTGTACTTATGAAAGAAATAACTTAAATTACATACACAATAAGGAAATAAATTAACTGACCAAAGGGAGGAAGAGCTCTTTACATAAGTTGGATTACAAAAGCCAAACAAGATCAAAGTTATATCTAATATGTGTGTGAGAGCTTATCTCAAGTTTTTATAATTTTTGCAATGTAACTAATTGTGAAGGTTTTTCAATATCTATAAGTTAATGGAAATATGTCAAATCAATCCTAACTAATCAAATCACACTTTTGGCACTTGCAAACAAACATAGACAAGCAAGGGGTTTGCTAATGCAAGGGCATTTACACAAGGAGATGCACTAATATAAGGAAGTCAACACATGTCATTGCCAAGAAATCAAAATTAATCCTAGATAAAACCTGGAACCCAAAGGAACATGTCAGAATGATCTCAAGACATCCAAACAATGTAAAAACATCCTAAGGATCTTAAGACATCCACAAAACTCAAAATTATAATACAAAAGGACAAGGAAGCATACTTGGGAGATACAAATCACAATTGAACATAATAAGAATACTAACATAGGATGCATGAAATACTTTTCATGTCTAGGGCTTATAATCAACTTATAATTTTCCATGTATTTCTTATCATAATTATAATTGCAAATTAAGTTAGTATTTGTGCATCCATTCTTCAAGTTCATTAATAAAAAGCTAAAATAAAGTAGGAGAATGAGGACATCCTTATTTAAAATCCAAAAAACTATTAAATATATTCTTTCTTACCTATTTGTAAACCAAATGCATATTTCTTTGTAGGATTTTTGGATAGTAGATAATAGTGTAGTACAAATTTCTAAATTTTCCAGGAACCTTTATAACTAACTTAATCATAGGCCTTTAAAAAATCTACAAAGTAGATAAAAATTCTCTTGTATAGATCTTTTTCTCTATTAATAAGATATTTTAAAGTGATGAGATGACCTATAGTAGAATGTTATCACCTAAATCCTATTTGGAAAAGTACAAATATCTCATTTTATTGAGCCCATCTTCCAATCATAGATTCTATAATAGTATCCAAACTTTTAGCAAAACTATTGCTAATTATAATTAATCTATAATTATTTAGATCTTTTTTATATCCCTTTTTACATAGCATAACTATTTTATTGATGCACCATTCATTCTCTAACCCCACTTTCATAGCAAAATTTAACTTCTTTCAAATGGCATTCTATATTAATGGCCCTTTCCATTTAATAATTTTTCTATATAATTTATTTATATCATTACCTTTTCTTAATGTTAGTTTTTCTTATACCCCATATTGTGTTATAAAAAATGAATAATGTATTATCATTGTTATGAAACAAAGGTTTTTAAAAATTCTTAATATTTTCAAGAGAAAAGGCTATTAAACTTAACATAGTATTGTAGGAAGAAATAACTTAAGAAGATAAAGGCCTAAAGAACTTAATAATTAATAGCAAATTTATAATACAAAAAAAATTCATAATCTGATAACTCTTTATGAAATAAATTTTTTGAACAACTTGATTTAGGCTTTTTGTTCATAATAATAGTTTCTTAATATTGGGTAACCATTATTCTTTACTTTTTATTTTCTTCCTTTTTCTAACTTTAATTGCTTATAGACTTGGTACTAGCTAGCCTTTTAACTTGACAAGGAGTCATGACTGAACACAACATAATAACATTTCATTATGAACTCATAAGAGTACCTAATTAGTCTTACGAATTATTTTGTTTTGTAATAAACACTTAATTTTCTTCTTTTGTTTGTGACATATATGATTACAAATTACTTTATATGTGTTCTGAAGTTGTACTAGGAGTTAAAAATTAACTCACTATACTCAAGAATGACTAACTTAACTTAACATAACATTTTATAGATCAAGATACTGTGTGAATTACTCTTTAACATTCCTTCTTAATTCATACTTTATCTTTAATCTTGGTTCTTTTGAATCTTGATGAGCAATTTGAACTAAAATTGAGTTATGATAGAGATATTAAAGGGTACCTACTTTAGACATAATATTAAACTCTTTTGATAAACTTTATATTATTTAAATATTAATTCTTCTCCTTGATTTATACTACGAGGAAGTGCAAATATCGAAAGGTATTTTTGAAAGGCGTCTAATGATTATTTTGCAATGGCCTTTGTAAATCCAATAGCTTTCTAGGATTTGGTGGAATTATACTAAATATCAATGTATATATCGCAATATAAAGTGGATGCTTATCATGTAAAGTGGATGTTTATCTCAATATGCTTTCTTTTCTCATGATAAATTAGATTTTGAATAACCTTGATTACTACTTGAGCATCATGATGGACGGTAATGGGCTTAGGAATCTCAATACTAATTTTCATTAGTAATTGGTCAATCCATATGATATCTTGAATAGTTTCTTGTAGATCATGGTATTCAACTTGTATAGATGAAAGGGATACAACTCATTACCTACTACTTTTCCAACTTATGAGATTTCTATAAACTTTAATTAGGAATTTAGTTTAGGAACTTTAATCAATGATGTCACCATCCCAATCTACATCTATATAAACTTTCATAATCTTTGATAACATTGCTTTTAAGGAAAATCCATAATACATTGTACTTTCGATATATAGTAGGATTAAGAAGGCTACTTTCATATGGTGATAATTAGTTTTTTTCATCACCATCTCCACCTAGTTAATAGAATATTAAATATCTAGTCTTGTGTTTGTAAGATATATAAAAGCACTAATGATTTATCAATATTATGTAGCATCAATGATGCCTCCCTCAACATTTATTTTGAATCTAGGATTCATAGGAATATGAGTTTTTTTACATTCTATCTTATTGTATTTCT